>JAKZAN010000354.1:0-51468 GCA_023053545.1 Lepidurus packardi
GAATTACTGACTTAATTCATGAATTCCTGACTTAATTCCTGAATTAATGACTTAATTCATGAATTACTGACTTAATTACTGAATTAATGACTTAATTCATGATGTACTGACTTAATTCATGAATTAATTATTTAATTCATAAATTACTGAATTAATTAAATAACTACGGACTTAATTCATGAACTACTGACTTAATTCATGAATTACTGACTTATTTCATGAAAAACTGACTTAATTAATGAATCCCTGACTTAATTCATGAATTAAAGACTTAATTAATGAATTATTGACTTAATTCATGAATTACTGACTTAATTCATGAATTACTGACTTAATTCATGAATTACTGACTTAATTCATGAATTACTGACTTAATTCATGAATTACTGACTTAATTCTTGAATTACTGACTTAATTAATGAATTACTGAAATAATTCATGAATTACTGACTTAATTCATGAAATAATGACTTAATTCATGAACTACTGACTTAATTAATGAAAAAATTACTAAATTTTATGAACTACTGACTTAATTCATGAATTACTGACTTAATTCATAATTACTGACTTAATTCATGAATTACTGACTTAATTAATGAATTACTGACTTAATTCATGAATTAATGACTTAATTCATGAATTACTGACTTAATTCATGAATTACTGACTTAATTCTTGAATTACTAACTTAATTCATGAATTACTGAATTAATTCATGAATTAATGACTTAATTCATGAATTAATGACTTAATTAATGAATTACTGACTTAATTAATGAATTACTGACTTAATTAATGAATTACTGACTTAATTAATGAATTACTGAATTAATTCATGAATTACTGACTTAATTCCTGAAATAATGACTTAATTCATGAACTACTGACTTAATTCATGAAATAATTACTAAATTTTATGAACTACTGACTTAATTCATGAATTAGTGACTTAATTAATGAATTACTGACTTAATTCATGAATTAGTGACTTAATTAATGAATTACTGACCTAATTCATGAATTACTGACTTATTTCATGAATTACTGACTTAATTCATGAATTCCTGACTTAATTCCTGAATTAATGACTTAATTCATGAATTACTGACTTAATTCATGAATTACTGACTTAATTCATGAATTACTGATTTAATTCATGAAATAATTACTTAATTCATAAATTACTGACTTAATTAAATAACTACGGACTTAATTCATGAATTACTGACTTAATTCATGAATTACTGACTTAATTTATGAATTATTGACTTCATTAATGAATTACCGACTTCATTAATGAATTCATGAACTACTGACTTAATTCAAGAATTACTGAATTAATTCATAATTACTGACTTAATTCATGAATGAAAGACTTAATTAATGAATTACTGACTTAATTCATGAATTACTGACTTAATTCGTGAATTACTGACTTAATTCTTGAATTACTGACTTAATTCTTGAATTACTGACTTAATTCATGAATTATTGAATTAATTCATGAATTAATGACTTAATTCCTGAAATAATGACTTAATTCATGAACTACTGACTTAATTCAAGAAAAAATTACTAAATTTTATGAACTACTGACTTAATTCATGAATTAATGACTTAATTAATGAATTACTGACTTAATTCATGAATTACTGACTTAGTTAATGAATTACTGACTTAATTCATGAATTACTGACTTATTTCATGAATTACTGACTTAATTCATGAATTCCTGACTTAATTCCTGAATTAATGACTTAATTCATGAATTACTGACTTAATTAATGAATTAATGACTTAATTCATGAATTACTGACTTAATTCATGAATTACTGACTTAATTCATGAATTAATTATTTAATTCATAAATTTCATGTACAATTCATGTACGCAACACTAAAGAGACTGTCACGATGTTCGCACATATAGTTCAATTTATTGTGGAATCACTATTACAAGCAACTTGATAAAACGAGGTAAAAACAATTCGGATAAAAGACCGGCACGTCCGTTTGTCAGTGCAGCTGTATATCGTCTGCCATATCCTTGAGGGTCAACTCAGGTTCAGCGTCAGTCAAACGTTAAAGGTTATCGATCGGTAAAAGGATAAAAATTCTACTGTCGCGAACCTTGGGCATGAATCCGCCAAGGTCGCCTAGTCGGGGTCATTTCGAGTCTCACGTTCGTACCTTCTGGACTCACTGTCCAGAACATCGCCGGCCCTGTTTCCGGTCGGAAACATCTAATCCTCCAGTTGGGTTTTCATCTGAGGCCTCTTCCAGTAGACATAGCTTCGCGACCGGTCGGATGAATACGCCGCTCGTAGTTTTAACTCGCGCCACTCTAACAACACCGTCGGACCCGGGAAAGGGTTCTAAGACTCGGCCAAGCGGCCAATGACCGCGAGGGGTTGTCGGGTCTACAATCAAGACGACATCACCGGTCTTTAAATTTCGGCGGTCCTGTAACCACTTACGGCGCTCTATGAGTGTTGGGACATACTCTCGAAGCCATCTTCGCCAGAAGAGTTCGGTGATCGCTTGCGAGCATCTCCACCGTTTTCGCGAATCCATTTCGCTCTCTTCGAAAATGTCTACCGGAGTGTTAGGGTTCGCCCTCCCGAGCAGGAAATGATTTGGTGTAAGGGGTTGTAAGTCGGACGGATCCAGGCTAACGTGGGTTAGTGGCCGTCCATTAATCAAGGACTCTACTTCTGCCATCACAGTAAGAAGAACCTCGTCGGTAACCGTGCGGTTCTTCAACGTAGCCCGCAACGCTGTCTTCGCCGAACCCACCAACCGCTCCCACGCTCCTCCGAAATGGGGCGCGGCTGGCGGAGAAAAACGCCATTTTATTCCACGTCGAACGGCTTCTTCGCCTACACGCACGTGATCCATACGACCGAGACAATCCCGTAGCTCTTTCTCGGCTGCAACTAAGTTCGTCCCGTTATCACTAAAACATGTTGCAGGGCAGCCTCGTTTGCTAATAAAACGTCTGAGAGCCATGATAAACGAATCCGTATCCAATGTGTGGGCTATTTCGATGTGTACCGCTCTTGTAACCAAGCAAGTAAACAAACACCCATAACGTTTGTGGCTCCTACGATGAATGACTACGTACAACGGGCCAAAAAAGTCTACTCCGGTGTTATGGAACGGGGGTTTAAAGGCTTCCAAACGTTCGCGCGGAAGTGCTGCCATAATCGGGGTCTGGGGTTGCACCCTCAACCTACGGCAGACGGGACAACTCCGAATAAACTTCCGTACTGTGGATCTGCCTCGTAGGATCCAGTAATTCTGCTGAATCTCCGCTAAAGTACGCTCGATGGAGGCATGGAGGGTCCGTTCATGGGCGTCGCTGATTACCTGTCTGGTAAATGGATCTTGAGGGCACAAAATAATCGGGTTTCTCACGTTCGGGTCGAGTTCGGCGTGACGTATACGTCCATCGGCTCGGATAACCCCATCTTTGTCGAGGTAGGGCTTAAGTTTAAGCAGTCGCGAGGTAGATTTCGTCGGTTTCCCCGCTTCCAACGCTTCGATTTCTTCCTTGAAGGCGTTCAACTGGGCTGCTTTCAAACAAGCATGGGAAGCTTTCTTTACCTCGTCTACTTGTAATGGTCCGATCGTACGCGATCCCTTTTCAGTACGGCAGTTACGGCCGAAACGAAGTACGCAAGCGATCACCCTTTTAAGTCTGCCAAGATTCTTACAACGCGCGAAAAGGTCGTGTACGGGTTTGGCCACTTGAGTCAATAATCCCACCCATTTCGAAGGCAGGATCTCAGGATCATCGGGTTCAGGTTCGTTTCCATTATCAGTCATTGGCCAACGATCCGGTGGTAATATCAAGAACTCGGGACCATGGAACCACTCCCGACAATTAACCAAATCGGTAGTAGCTACCCCCCTACTGCACATGTCTGCGGGGTTGGTTTCACCCGGAACGTGTCTCCATTGGCGCCAGTTGGTCGACTCTAAGACCTCGCCGACCCGGTTGGCCACGAAGGTCGTGAATCGGCAAGTCTTAGAGTTTATCCACTTAAGTACGGTCGTTGAGTCCGTCCACAGAAAAACCTGTTCCGGTTTGGCTCTCAGTTCGTTGATTACCGTTAAGGTAAGCCTGGCGGCTATCACGGCACCGAGGAGCTCAAGCCTTGGGATCGTAAGTTGTTTAACTGGGGCTACGCGAGTCTTTGCAGCGACGAGGGAAACCGAGACCGGGCTAGAGGGGTAGTCAAATCGTAGATAGATGACCGCACCGTAACCGGCTTCGGAGGCGTCGCAGAAAGTATGGATTTGAAAGGAGGACGGGTAGGCCTGAACGGTTCGTAGGCATCGAGGAATCGTTAGCGTTTCCAGGGCTGCAAGCTCGGACGCCCAGGTATTCCATGCTCCTTGAAGCCGCTCCGGTAGTTCATCGTCCCAATCCAGACGCTGACGCCAAATTTCTTGCAAAAGGACCTTAGCAACTAAGATTACCGGTGCTATAAATCCTAGAGGGTCGAAGATACTAGCGACCGCCCGAAGGACTCCTCTTTTAGTGGAAACGGACTTAGCGACGACCACTCGAAATAAGAACGCGTCCCTTTCTGCGTTCCACAAAACGCCCAAAGTACGTTCGACAGGGAGGTCGTCTAGGTCAATATTGAGGCTCGGAATTAGGCGTTCACCTGCCGGTAAAGCCGCCATGACTTCACGAGATCCTGAAAGCCATTTCGTCAATCGGAAACCCCCTCGGGCCAACAGGCTAGTCAAGGCGCCACAGGTTTCCGTGGCCTCCTTTTCGGTATCCAGCGAATCCAAGAAATTGTCCACGTAGAACTGGGTTTTAACCTTGTTCACTAAATCCGGTCGATCGCACCCGAAGTCTTCAGCCGTCCGCTGGAGGGCATACATACAAACAGACGGCGACGAAACCGCGCCGAAAATCTGTACGGTCATTCTATAGGTATGGGGGGCTGACTGGGATCCAGGGCGTCTCCACAGAAATCTAAGAGCATCTTGGTCTTCCGGTTTCACGCGCACCTGATGAAACATCTTTTCCACGTCTGAGGAGACAGCGACTGGACGTTCTCGAAAACGGATCAGGAGGCCAACGAGATTGACCATCAAGTCGGGACCTTGAAGCAGGTTGGAATTGAGCGATGATCCACCGAAGACGCTAGAAGCGTCGAAGACTACTCTGACCTTCCCAGGTTTATTCGGGTTAATCACGCCATGGTGGGGTAAATACCAAATTCGGCCTGGAGATCCTCGGAGCTCTTCGAGACTAAGCTTCCTGGCGTGCCCCAAGGATATATACTCCTCGATAACCGCGTTGTATTTCCAAGCGTAATCAGGATCGCGACGAAATCTGCGTTCGACGGTAAAAAGTCGCTTAAGGGCGGAGCTTCGGTTGTCAGGTAGCATGGTTGACGAGAACTTCCACGGGAGCCCGATCTCATACCGTTCTCCGTCATGACGAGTGGAAGTTTCGAACGTTTGCATCGCTTGACGATCCGCTTCACTCACCGGATTCTTCGAGGCAACCATTCCCAACGATTCTACGGTCCAGAATCGCTCGAGGGTTTCGTTAAGCTCCTCAAGTTCCTTAAGGGGTCGTGTGCTGACGAGGTGACACCGGGGGTACGATGCAATTTGCTTCGTCGAGAGTCCACCTACTGCGCACCAGCCAAAAGGCATCCTGAAAGCTACAGGGGCTGCGTCGTCGTACTCAGACTCGCGGTAGTCCAGCTGTCTGTGTATTTTCGGTACATCCATTCCGATCAGGACGGTCACATCGTTGGAGTCCACGAGTGGGAGATCTAAATCCGCCAAGTGTTCCCATTCCTTCTTCAAATTCGGCCAGTCTACAACTCTTCTTGAAACGCATATCTTCGGTACCGCAAGTGCCTCGGAGACGTTGAATGAAACGGTTTCCTCACGAGATTTGATCTTGAAACCCACCTGCATGGTTTTGGAGATTGGGTCATTCCCATGGTACGTACCAATTCGCATGCGTAGGCTCCTTCCCTTCAAACCAAGTTTAGATGCCGCGTCTTGACGGATAAGGGAGGTCTCACTTCCACCATCCAGCAAGGCAAAGGTATCGATGAACGTATCCTCCGAGTAGAGTCGGACAGGTACGACCAACAGAAGAATTTGTCTTGTCGACCCGTCAGCAGAGACAGCGTTGACGTACGGACCTTCTTCGGATTCGCGACTTTGACCGTTTGGTTCTCGACTGCGTCTTGCGCTATTGTTACCAAGCTTGGCCTTCCGATCAAAGGCGCGTGGGGCGTCGTGTAGTAAGCGATGATGAAGACGTTTACATCCTTCAAGGCCGCATTCTGCATCTCTTTGGCATTGTCGACTAACGTGTCCTTTGCAGAGGCATCTGAAGCAGTAGCCATTGTTCTTGACCAGATCGATTTTATCGGGTGGGGAAAGGGATGCAAATTTGTCGCAGTTGGACAACGGATGCGTTCGTCCACATGCGGGACATTTCGTGCTCCCACTGGGTTCTTCGGTGTCCACGTGCGTTGCAAAGACAGTTGGTGTATAGGAATTCGGTTTCCCCTTATTAGACTTAGGGTACTTCTTCGCTGTGGTCGTAGATTCGGAGTTTGGACCTTTAGCAGTACCAAGGGGTCGTACCTTTCCTTCAGCCCTCACAAGGTTCTTGAGCCAGCCATCGAAATCGGACAATGTCGGGAGCTGCGGCTCCATATTTAGTACATGGCGCCCCCACTTGCTTCGAAGTCCGCTGGGGAGTTTGTCTATTAGTTGCTCGAGCGTAGCTGCTGAGGACAACTCATGCCCATAACCACAGTGAATAAGGGTAGTTACAAACCCATGGAGTTTACGCGAGAAGTCTCGTAGGGACTCATATTGCTGATTCTTTAGGGCTGGCATTTCAAGTAAACTCTTGATATAGCACCTCGCGATCAGTTGCGGATCCCCATACATCTCTTGCAGCTCTTTGAGGGCTTCTTCGTACAATCCCGGACTGAGGAGAGTTTGCGCAATGCTTTCACGGATGTCGGGACTCAACATTTCCCTTAGCATTGCAATTCGTTGCGCGTCGCAATGTAGGGTATCGTGGACTAGGCTCTTGAATGTGGCTATAAAAAGGGGCCAATCTTGCGGATTACCATCGAACGGCTTAAGTTCTACCTTCGGCATTACCCCAGAGAACCATGGCGAACACGCGGTCGTCGAGGGAAAAAACGTACTTGGATTGACCTGTTGGTTCAGTTGGCTTATCCAGGCATCTGGCGGTGTACCTTGAGGCGCTTGGACAGCCGGCCCGTTTAAAGGCCACGTGGAGCATTGGGGAGGAGCAGGAGTATTTATAAAACTACTTACAGTTGATCGCTTATTCATAGACAGCTGGTCCATGGCTGTAGAGCGAATAGCAGTACTCACCGGGTTTGAAAACCGGACGTCTGCAACGAGCGAGTCAGCTCCACGACCTTGAAGTATCCCAGCTGCCGGAGGGGGAAATCTGATGTCAGGAACTGAGCGCTGCTGCGATGTTAAAGGGGGAAGTGCGTTTCGCGGGGAATAGCCCCTGTCGTGGTGGATTCGTGGACTGGCGGTCGTTAACTCCCTTGTAATCACGAGCGAAGATATCAATTCCTCGTCGACTTCGCGGGCCGCATTTTCTTCTTCATCCACCTCCCGACGTAACTGGACCACCTGCAAGGCTTCTCGTTCCAGCTGATTCGAAAGATCTCGCCGCCTTTGCTGCTGCTGTATCCTCAATCGCCTTTCTTCGGTTTCCGCTTCTAAAGCCTTCAGAGCCCGTATGTCTTCGACGTGTTCTTCTACTTCTCGCTGAGATTGATGTAAACGGAGTTCCGTGTCGCGCCTTTGCCTCTCGGCTTCTTGGAGACTGCTGCGTCGCGCGGACGTCACTGTGCTTCTAGAGTACGTCGACGAGGCATCATTGGCACGAGATTTTACATAATCATCGATTCGAACGTAGGCATTGTTAGTGTCTTCATCCAACTGGCGAATCCAAGCTTCACTTTTCGCAACTGTCGCTTGTCCGCTTAACTGTGCGACGTAATCCGAATGCGCTTGCATACACTCTTCATACACTTCAGTTAAATTAGCACGGTGTGCACGTAGCTCAGTCCTACTGCCTCTATCGATGATATGGTTTTCGATTCGATGGATTATTCTTGTTAGCTTGCTTCGGGCGTTTTTTCGAACTTTGAGCAAAACTTCAACCACTGACTGAGCCTCCTTCACGGGGCCTTCAACGTTGGCTTCAGGGGGAGGACTCTTCGAGGCCATGGCAAAGGTTTTCACAGAACGAGTTCGGAATAAACTTAGGACTCCCGGGTTTCGGCACCAGAAATTATGTACGCAACACTAAAGAGACTGTCACGATGTTCGCACATATAGTTCAATTTATTGTGGAATCACTATTACAAGCAACTTGATAAAACGAGGTAAAAACAATTCGGATAAAAGACCGGCACGTCCGTTTGTCAGTGCAGCTGTATATCGTCTGCCATATCCTTGAGGGTCAACTCAGGTTCAGCGTCAGTCAAACGTTAAAGGTTATCGATCGGTAAAAGGATAAAAATTCTACTGTCGCGAACCTTGGGCATGAATCCGCCAAGGTCGCCTAGTCGGGGTCATTTCGAGTCTCACGTTCGTACCTTCTGGACTCACTGTCCAGAACAAATGAATTACCGACTTCATTAATGAATTCATGAACTACTGACTTAATTCAAGAATTACTGAATTAATTCATAATTACTGACTTAATTCATGAATGAAAGACTTAATTAATGAATTACTGACTTAATTCATGAATTACTGACTTAATTCGTGAATTACTGACTTAATTCTTGAATTACTGACTTAATTCATGAATTATTGAATTAATTCATGAATTAATGACTTAATTCCTGAAATAATGACTTAATTCATGAACTACTGACTTAATTCAAGAAAAAATTACTAAATTTTATGAACTACTGACTTAATTCATGAATTAATGACTTAATTAATGAATTACTGACTTAATTCATGAATTACTGACTTAGTTAATGAATTACTGACTTAATTCATGAATTACTGACTTATTTCATGAATTACTGACTTAATTCATGAATTCCTGACTTAATTCCTGAATTAATGACTTAATTCATGAATTACTGACTTAATTAATGAATTAATGACTTAATTCATGAATTACTGACTTAATTCATGAATTACTGACTTAATTCATGAATTAATTATTTAATTCATAAATTACTGACTTAATTAAATAACTACGGACTTAATTCATGAACTACTGACTTATTTCATGAAAAACTGACTTAATTAATGAATCCCTGACTTAATTCATGAATTAAAGACTTAATTAATGAATTATTGACTTAATTCATGAATTACTGACTTAATTCATGAACTACTGACTTAATTCATGAATTACTGACTTAATTCATGAATTACTGACTTAATTCATGAATTACTGACTAAATTTTTGAATTACTGACTTAATTCATGAATTACTGAAATAATTCATGAACTACTGACTTAATTCATGAAAAAATTACTAAATTTTATGAACTACTGACTTAATTCATGAATTACTCACTTAATTCATAATTACTGACTTAATTCATGAATTACTGACTTAATTAATGAATTACTGACTTAATTCATGAATTAATGACTTAATTCATGAATTACTGACTTAATTCATGAATTACTGACTTAATTCTTGAATTACTGACTTAATTCATGAACTACTGAATTAATTCATGAATTAATTACTTAATTCATGAATTAATGACTTAATTAATGAATTACTGACTTAATTCATGAATTACTGACTTAATTAATGAATTACTGACTTAATTAATGAATTACTGACTTAATTCATGAATTACTGAATTAATTCATGAATTACTGACTTAATTCCTGAAATAATGACTTAATTCATGAACTACTGACTTAATTCATGAAATAATGACTTAATTCATGAACTACTGACTTAATTCATGAATTAGTGACTTAATTAATGAATTACTGACTTAATTCATGAATTAGTGACTTAATTAATGAATTACTGACCTAATTCATGAATTACTGACTTATTTCATGAATTACTGACTTAATTCATGAATTCCTGACTTAATTCATGAATTCCTGACTTAATTCATGAATTAATGACTTAATTTATGAATTAATGACTTAATTCATGAATTACTGACTTAATTCATGAATTACTGATTTAATTCATGAAATAATTACTTAATTCATAAATTACTGACTTAATTCATGAATTACTGACTTAATTTATGAATAATTGACTTCATTAATGAATTACCGACTTCATTAATGAATTCATGAACTACTGACTTAATTAATGAAAAAATTACTAAATTTTATGAACTACTGACTTAATTCATGAATTACTGACTTAATTCATGAATCCCTGACTTAATTCATGAATTAAAGACTTAATTAATGAATTATTGACTTAATTCATGAATTACTGACTTAATTCATGAACTACTGACTTAATTCATGAATTACTGACTTAATTCATGAATTACTGACTTAATTCATGAATTACTGACTAAATTTTTGAATTACTGACTTAATTCATGAATTACTGAAATAATTCATGAACTACTGACTTAATTCATGAAAAAATTACTAAATTTTATGAACTACTGACTTAATTCATGAATTACTGACTTAATTCATAATTACTGACTTAATTCATAAATTACTGACTTAATTAATGAATTACTGACTTAATTCATGAATTAATGACTTAATTCATGAATTACTGACTTAATTCATGAATTACTGACTTAATTCTTGAATTACTGACTTAATTCATGAACTACTGAATTAATTCATGAATTAATTACTTAATTCATGAATTAATGACTTAATTAATGAATTACTGACTTAATTCATGAATTACTGACTTAATTAATGAATTACTGACTTAATTAATGAATTACTGACTTAATTCATGAATTACTGAATTAATTCATGAATTACTGACTTAATTCCTGAAATAATGACTTAATTCATGAACTACTGACTTAATTCATGAAATAATGACTTAATTCATGAACTACTGACTTAATTCATGAATTAGTGACTTAATTAATGAATTACTGACTTAATTCATGAATTAGTGACTTAATTAATGAATTACTGACCTAATTCATGAATTACTGACTTATTTCATGAATTACTGACTTAATTCATGAATTCCTGACTTAATTCATGAATTCCTGACTTAATTCATGAATTAATGACTTAATTTATGAATTAATGACTTAATTCATGAATTACTGACTTAATTCATGAATTACTGATTTAATTCATGAAATAATTACTTAATTCATAAATTACTGACTTAATTAAATAACTGCGGACTTAATTCATGAATTACTGACTTAATTCATGAATTACTGACTTAATTTATGAATAATTGACTTCATTAATGAATTACCGACTTCATTAATGAATTCATGAACTACTGACTTAATTCAAGAATTACTGAATTAATTCATAATTACTGACTTAATTCATGAATTACTGACTTAATTCATGAATGAAAGACTTAATTAATGAATTACTGACTTAATTCATGAATTACTGACTTAATTCATGAATTACTGACTTAATTCTTGAATTACTGACTTAATTCATGAATTACTGAATTAATTCATGAATTAATGACTTAATTCCTGAAATAATGACTTAATTCATGAACTACTGACTTAATTCAAGAAAAAATTACTAAATTTTATGAACTACTGACTCAATTCATGAATTAATGACCTAATTAATGAATTACTGACTTAATTCATGAATTACTGACTTAGTTAATGAATTACTGACTTAATTCATGAATTACTGACTTATTTCATGAATTACTGACTTAATTCATGAATTCCTGACTTAATTCCTGAATTAATGACTTAATTCATGAATTACTGACTTAATTCATGAATTACTGACTTAATTCATGAATTAATTACTTAATTCATAAATTACTGACTTAAATAAATAACTACGGACTTAATTCATGAACTACTGACTTAATTCATGAATTACTGACTTATTTCATGAAAAACTGACTTAATTAATGAATTCCTGACTTAATTCATGAATTAAAGACTTAATTAATGAATTATTGACTTAATTCATGAATTACTGACTTAATTCATGAATAACTGACTTAATTCATGAATTACTGACTTAATTCATGAATTACTGACTTAATTCATGAATTACTGACTTAATTCTTGAATTACTGACTTAATTCATGAATTACTGAAATAATTCATGAATTACTGACTTAATTCCTGAAATAATGACTTAATTCATGAACTACTGATTTAATTCATGAAAAAATTACTAAATTTTATGAACTACTGACTTAATTCATGAATTACTGACTTAATTCATAATTACTGACTTAATTCATGAATTACTGACTTAATTAATGAATTACTGACTTAATTCATGAATCACTGACTTAATTCATGAATTAATGACTTAATTCATGAATTACTGACTTAATTCATGAATTACTGACTTAATTCTTGAATTACTGACTTAATTAATGAATTACTGAATTAATTCATGAATTAGTGACTTAATTCATGAATTAATGACTTAATTAATGAATTACTGACTTAATTCATAAATTACTGACTTAATTAATGAATTACTGACTTAATTCATGAATTACTGACTTAATTAATGAATTACTGAATTAATTCATGAACTACTGACTTAATTCCTGAAATAATGACTTAATTCATGAAAAAATTACTAAATTTTATAAACTACTGACTTAATTCATGAATTAATGACTTAATTCATGAATTACTGACTTAGTTCATGAATTATTGACTTAATTAATGAAATACTGACTTAATTCATGAATTACTGACTTAATTCATGAATTACTGACTTAATTCATAATTACTGACTTAATTCTTGAATTACTGACTTATTTCATGAATTACTGACTTAATTCATGAATTCCTGACATAATTCATGAATTAATGACTTAATTCATGAATTACTGACTTAATTAATGAATTCCTGACTTAATTCATGAACTACTGACTTAATTCATGAATTACTGACTTATTTCATGAAAAACTGACTTAATTAATGAATTCCTGACTTAATTCATGAATTAAAGACTTAATTAATGAATTACTGACTTAATTCATGAATTACTGACTTAATTCATGAATTACTGACTTAATTCATGAATTACTGACTTAATTCATGAATTACTGACTTAATTCATGAATTACTGACTTAATTCATGAATTACTGACTTAATTCATGAATTACTGACTTAATTCTTGAATTACTGACTTAATTCATGAATTACTGACTTAATTCTTGAATTACTGACTTAATTCATGAATTACTGAATTAATTCATGAATTAGTGACTTAATTCATGAATTAATGACTTAATTAATGAATTACTGACTTAATTCATAAATTACTGACTTAATTAATGAATTACTGACTTAATTCATGAATTACTGACTTAATTAATGAATTACTGAATTAATTCATGAATTACTGACTTAATTCCTGAAATAATGACTTAATTCATGAACTACTGACTTAATTCATGAAATAATGACTTAATTCATGAACTACTGACTTAATTCATGAAAAAATTACTAAATTTTATGAACTACTGACTTAATTCATGAATTAGTGACTTAATTAATGAATTACTGACTTAATTCATGAATTAGTGACTTAATTAATGAATTACTGACCTAATTCATGAATTACTGACTTAATTCATGAATTAATGACTTAATTCATGAATTACTGACTTAATTCATGAATTACTGACTTAATTCATGAATTACTGATTTAATTCATGAAATAATTACTTAATTCATAAATTACTGACTTAATTAAATAACTACGGACTTAATTCATGAATTACTGACTTAAATCATGAATTACTGACTTAATTTATGAATTATTGACTTCATTAATGAATTACCGACTTCATTAATGAATTCATGAACTACTGACTTAATTCAAGAATTACTGAATTAATTCATAATTACTGACTTAATTCATGAATGAAAGACTTAATTAATGAATTACTGACTTAATTAATGAATTACTGACTTAATTCATGAATTACTGACTTAATTCATGAATTACTGACTTAATTCATGAATTACTGACTTAATTCTTGAATTACTGACTTAATTCATGAATTACTGAATTAGTTAATGAATTACTGACTTAATTCCTGAAATAATGACTTAATTCATGATCTACTGACTTAATTCATGAAAAAATTACTAAATTTTATGAACTACTGACTTAATTCATGAATTACTGACTTAATTCATGAATTACTGACTTAATTCATGAATTACTGACTTAATTCATGAATTACTGACTTAATTCATGAATTACTGACTTAATTCATGAATTACTGACTTAATTCTTGAATTACTGACTTAATTCATGAATTACTGAATTAGTTCATGAATTAATGACTTAATTCATGAATTACTGACTTAATTCATGAATTACTGACTTAATTCTTGAATTACTGACTTAATTCATGAATTACTGAATTAATTCATGAATTAATGACTTAATTCATGAATTAATGACTTAATTAATGAATTACTGACTTAATTCATGAATTACTGTCTTAATTAATGAACTACTGACTTAATTCATGAATTACTGACTTAATTAATGAATTACTGACTTAATTCATGAATTACTGACTTAATTCATGAATTACTGAATTAATTCATGAAATACTCACTTAATTCCTGAAATAATGACTTAATTCATGAACTACTGACTTAATTCATGAAAAAATTACTAAATTTTATGAACTACTGACTTAATTCATGAATTAGTGACTTAATTAATGAATTACTGACTTAATTCATGAATTAGTGACTTAATTAATGAATTACTGACCTAATTCATGAATTACTGACTTATTTCATGAATTACTGACTTAATTCATGAATTCCTGACTTAATTCATGAATTAATGACTTAATTCATGAATTACTGACTTAATTCATGAATTACTGACTTAATTCATGAATTACTGATTTAATTCATGAAATAATTACTTAATTCATAAATTACTGACTTAATTAAATAACTACGGACTTAATTCATGAATTACTGACTTAATTCATGAATTACTGACTTAATTTATGAATTATTGACTTCATTAATGAATTACCGACTTCATTAATGAATTCATGAACTACTGACTTAATTCATGAATGAAAGACTTAATTAATGAATTACTGACTTAATTCATGAATTACTGACTTAATTCGTGAACTACTGACTTAATTCTTGAATTACTGACTTAATTCATGAATTACTGAATTAATTCATGAATTAATGACTTAATTCCTGAAATAATGACTTAATTCATGAACTACTGACTTAATTCAAGAAAAAATTACTAAATTTTATGAACTACTGACTTAATTAATGAATTACTGACTTAATTCATGAATTACTGACTTAATTAATGAATTAATGACTTAATTCATGAATTACTGACTTAATTCATGAATTAATTATTTAATTCATAAATTACTGACTTAATTAAATAACTACGGACTTAATTCATGAACTACTGACTTAATTCATGAATTACAGACTTATTTCATGAAAAACTGACTTAATTAATGAATCCCTGACTTAATTCATGAATTAAAGACTTAATTAATGAATTATTGACTTAATTCATGAATTACTGACTTAATTCATGAACTACTGATTTAATTCATGAATTACTGACTTAATTAATGAATTACTGAATTAATTCATGAATTACTGACTTAATTCCTGAAATAATGACTTAATTCATGAAAAATATACTAAATTTTATTAACTACTGACTTAATTCATGAATTAATGACTTAATTCATGAATTACTGGCTTAGTTCATGAATTATTGACTTAATTAATGAATTACTGACTTAATTCATGAATTACTGACTTAATTCATGAATTACTGACTTAATTCATGAATTACTGACTTAATTCATGAATTACTGACTTAATTCATGAATTACTGACTTAATTCATAATTACTGACTTAATTCTTGAATTACTGACTTAATTCATGAATTACTGACTTATTTCATGAATTACTGACTTAATTCATGAATTCCTGACTTAATTCCTGAATTAATGACTTAATTCATGAATTACTGACTTAATTAATGAATTAATGACTTAATTCATGAATTACTGACTTAATTCATGAATTAATTACTTAATTCATAAATTACTGTCTTAATTAAATAACTACGGACTTAATTCATGAACTACTGACTTAATTCATGAATTCCTGACTTAATTCCTGAATTAAAGACTTAATTCATAAATTACTGACTTAATTCATGAATTCCTGACTTAATTCATGAATTACTGACATAATTCATGAATTACTGACTTAATTCATAAATTACTGACTTAATTCATAATTACTGACTTAATTCTTGAATTACTGACTTAATTCATGAATTACTGAATTAATTCATGAATTAATGACTTAATTCCTGAAATAATGACTTAATTCATGAACTACTGACTTAATTAAAAAAAAATTACTAAATTTTATGAACTACTGACTTAATTCATGAATTAATGACTTAATTAATGAATTACTGACTTAATTCATGAATTACTAACTTAGTTAATGAATTACTGACTTAATTCATGAATTAATGACTTAATTAATGAATTACTGACTTAATTCATGAATTACTGACTTAGTTAATGAATTACTGACTTAATTCATGAATTACTGACTTATTTCATGAATTACTGACTTAATTCATGAATTCCTGACTTAATTCCTGAATTAATGACTTAATTCATGAATTACTGACTTAATTAATGAATTAATGACTTAATTCATGAATTACTGACTTATATCATGAATTAATTACTTAATTCATAAATTACTGACTTAATTAAATAACTACGGACTTAATTCATGAACTACTGACTTAATTCATGAATTACTGACTTATTTAATGAAAAACTGACTTAATTAATGAATTCCTGACTTATTTCATGAAAAACTGACTTAATTAATGAATTCCTGACTTAATTCATGATTTAAAGACTTAATTCATGAATTACTGATTTAATTCATGAAATAATTACTTAATTCATGAATTACTGACTTAATTCATGAATTAATTATTTAATTCATAAATTACTGACTTAATTAAATAACTACGGACTTAATTCATGAACTACTGACTTAATTCATGAATTACAGACTTATTTCATGAAAAACTGACTTAATTAATGAATCCCTGACTTAATTCATGAATTAAAGACTTAATTAATGAATTATTGACTTAATTCATGAATTACTGACTTAATTCATGAACTACTGATTTAATTCATGAATTACTGACTTAATTAATGAATTACTGAATTAATTCATGAATTACTGACTTAATTCCTGAAATAATGACTTAATTCATGAAAAATATACTAAATTTTATTAACTACTGACTTAATTCATGAATTAATGACTTAATTCATGAATTACTGGCTTAGTTCATGAATTATTGACTTAATTAATGAATTACTGACTTAATTCATGAATTACTGACTTAATTCATGAATTACTGACTTAATTCATGAATTACTGACTTAATTCATGAATTACTGACTTAATTCATGAATTACTGACTTAATTCATAATTACTGACTTAATTCTTGAATTACTGACTTAATTCATGAATTACTGAATTAATTCATGAATTAATGACTTAATTCCTGAAATAATGACTTAATTCATGAACTACTGACTTAATTCAAGAAAAAATTACTACATTTTATGAACTACTGACTTAATTCATGAATTAATGACTTAATTAATGAATTACTGACTTAATTCATGAATTACTGACTTAGTTAGTGAATTACTGACTTAATTCATGAATTACTGACTTATTTCATGAATTACTGACTTAATTCATGAATTCCTGACTTAATTCCTGAATTAATGACTTAATTCATGAATTACTGACTTAATTAATGAATTAATGACTTAATTCATGAATTACTGACTTAATTCATGAATTAATTACTTAATTCATAAATTACTGTCTTAATTAAATAACTACGGACTTAATTCATGAACTACTGACTTAATTCATGAATTCCTGACTTAATTCCTGAATTAAAGACTTAATTCATAAATTACTGACTTAATTCATGAATTCCTGACTTAATTCATGAATTACTGACATAATTCATGAATTACTGACTTAATTCATAAATTACTGACTTAATTCATAATTACTGACTTAATTCTTGAATTACTGACTTAATTCATGAATTACTGAATTAATTCATGAATTAATGACTTAATTCCTGAAATAATGACTTAATTCATGAACTACTGACTTAATTCAAAAAAAATTACTAAATTTTATGAACTACTGACTTAATTCATGAATTAATGACTTAATTAATGAATTACTGACTTAATTCATGAATTACTAACTTAGTTAATGAATTACTGACTTAATTCATGAATTAATGACTTAATTAATGAATTACTGACTTAATTCATGAATTACTGACTTAGTTAATGAATTACTGACTTAATTAATGAATTACTGACTTATTTCATGAATTACTGACTTAATTCATGAATTCCTGACTTAATTCCTGAATTAATGACTTAATTCATGAATTACTGACTTAATTAATGAATTAATGACTTAATTCATGAATTACTGACTTATATCATGAATTAATTACTTAATTCATAAATTACTGACTTAATTAAATAACTACGGACTTAATTCATGAACTACTGACTTAATTCATGAATTACTGACTTATTTAATGAAAAACTGACTTAATTAATGAATTCCTGACTTATTTCATGAAAAACTGACTTAATTAATGAATTCCTGACTTAATTCATGATTTAAAGACTTAATTCATGAATTACTGATTTAATTCATGAAATAATTACTTAATTCATAAATTACTGACTTAATTAAATAACTACGGACTTTATTCATGAATTACTGACTTAATTCATGAATTACTGACTTAATTTATGAATTATTGACTTCATTAATGAATTACCGACTTCATTAATGAATTCATGAACTACTGACTTAATTCAAGAATTACTGAATTAATTCATAATTACTGACTTAATTAATGAATTACTGACTTAATTCATGAATTACTGACTTAATTCATGAATTACTGAATTAATTCATGAATTTATGACTTAATTCCTGAAATAATGACTTAATTCATGAACTACTGACTTAGTTAATGAATTACTGACTTAATTCATGAATTCCTGACTTATTTCATGAATTCCTGACTTAATTCATGAATTACTGACTTAATTCATGTATTACTGACTTAATTCATGAATTACTGACTTAATTCATGAATGAAAGACTTAATTAATGAATTACTGACTTAATTCTTGAATTACTAACTTACTTCATGAATTACTGAATTTATTCATGAATTAATGAAGTAATTCATGAATTAATGACTTAATTCATGAATTACTGACTTAATTCATGAATTACTGACTTAATTCATGAATTACTGACTTAGTTCACGAATTGCTGACTTAATTAATGAATTACTGACTTAATTAATGAATTACTGACTTAATTCATGAATTACTGGCTTAATTAATGCATTACTGACTTAATTCATGAATTACTGACTTAATTCATGAATTACTGACTTAATTCATGAATTACTGACTTATTTCATGAATTCCTGACTTAATTAATGAATTCCTGACTTAATTCATGAATTCCTGACTTAATTCATGAATTACTGACTTAATTCATGAATTACTGACTTAATTCATGAATTACTGACTTAATTCTTGAATTACTGACTTAATTCATGAATTACTGACTTAATTAATGAATTACTGACTTAATTCATGAATTAATGACGTAATTCATGAAATAATGACTTAATTCATGAATTACTGACTTAATTAATGAATTAATGACTTAATTCATGAATTACTGACTTAATTCATGAATTAATTACTTAATTCATAAATTACTGACTTAATTAAATAACTACGGACTTAATTCATGAACTACTGACTTAATTCAAGAAAAAATTACTAAATTTTATGAACTACTGACTTTATTCATGAATTAATGACTTAATTAATGAATTACTGACTTAATTCATGAATTACTGACTTAGTTAATGAATTACTGACTTAATTCATGAATTACTGACTTATTTCATGAATTACTGACTTAATTCATGAATTCCTGACTTAATTCATGAATTAATTACTTAATTCATAAATTACTGACTTAATTAAATAACTACGGACTTAATTCATGAACTACTGACTTAATTCATGAATTACTGACTTATTTCATGAAAAACTGACTTAATTCATGAATTATTGACTTAATTCTAGAATTACTGACTTAATTCATGAATTACTGAAATAATTCATGAATTACTGACTTAATTCCTGAAATAATGACTTAATTCATGAACTACTGACTTAATTCATAAAAAAATTACTAAATTTTATGAACTACTGACTTAATTCATGAATTACTGACTTAATTCATAATTACTGACTTAATTCATGAATTACTGACTTAGTTAATGAATTACTGACTTAATTCATGAATTAATGACTTAATTCATGAATTAATGACTTAATTCATGAATTACTGACTTAATTCATGAATTACTGACTTAATTCTTGAATTACTGACTTAATTCATGAATTACTGAATTAATTCATGAATTAATGACTTAATTCACGAATTAATGACTTAATTAATGAATTACTGACTTAATTCATGAATTACTGACTTAATTAATGAATTACTGACTTAATTAATGAATTACTGACTTAATTAATGAATTACTGAATTAATTCATGAATTACTGACTTAATTCCTGAAATAATGACTTAATTCATGAACTACTGACTTAATTCGTGAAAAAATTACTAAATTTTATGAACTACTGACTTAATTCATGAATTAAGACTTAATTCATGAATTACTGACTTAATTCATGAATTATTGACTTAATTCATGAATTATTGACTTAATTCATGAATTACTGACTGAATTAATGAATTACTGACTTAATTAATGAATTACTGACTGAATTAATGAATTACTGACTTAAATAATGAATTACTGACTTAGGTAATGAATTACTGACTTAGTTAATGAATTACTGACTTAATTCATGAATTACTGACTTAATTGATGAATTCCTGACTTAATTCATGAATTAATGACTTAATTCATGAATTACTGACTTAATTCATAAATTAATGACTTCATTCATAAATTACTGACTTAATTCATGAATTAATTACTTAATTCATAAATTACTGACTTAATTAAATAACTACGAACTTAATTCATGAACTACTGACTTAATTCATGAATTACTGACTTAATTCATGAATTACTGAATTAATTCATGAATTAATGACTGAATTCCTGAAATAATGACTTAATTCATGAACTACTGACTTAATTCATGAAAAAATTACTAAATTTTATGAGCTACTGACTTAATTCATGAATTAATGACTTAGTTAATGAATTACTGACTTAATTCATGAATTACTGACTTATTTCATGAATTACTGACTTAATTCATGAATTCCTGACTTAATTCATGAATTAATTACTTAATTCATAAATTACTGACTTAATTAAATAACTACGGACTTAATTCATGAACTACTGACTTAATTCATGAATTACTGACTTATTTCATGAAAAACTGACTTAATTCATGAATTATTGACTTAATTCTAGAATTACTGACTTAATTCATGAATTACTGAAATAATTCATGAATTACTGACTTAATTCCTGAAATAATGACTTAATTCATGAACTACTGACTTAATTCATAAAAAAATTACTAAATTTTATGAACTACTGACTTAATTCATGAATTACTGACTTAATTCATAATTACTGACTTAATTCATGAATTACTGACTTAGTTAATGAATTACTGACTTAATTCATGAATTAATGACTTAATTCATGAATTAATGACTTAATTCATGAATTACTGACTTAATTCATGAATTACTGACTTAATTCTTGAATTACTGACTTAATTCATGAATTACTGAATTAATTCATGAATTAATGACTTAATTCACGAATTAATGACTTAATTAATGAATTACTGACTTAATTCATGAATTACTGACTTAATTAATGAATTACTGACTTAATTAATGAATTACTGACTTAATTAATGAATTACTGAATTAATTCATGAATTACTGACTTAATTCCTGAAATAATGACTTAATTCATGAACTACTGACTTAATTCGTGAAAAAATTACTAAATTTTATGAACTACTGACTTAATTCATGAATTAAGACTTAATTCATGAATTACTGACTTAATTCATGAATTATTGACTTAATTCATGAATTATTGACTTAATTCATGAATTACTGACTGAATTAATGAATTACTGACTTAATTAATGAATTACTGACTGAATTAATGAATTACTGACTTAAATAATGAATTACTGACTTAGGTAATGAATTACTGACTTAGTTAATGAATTACTGACTTAATTCATGAATTACTGACTTAATTGATGAATTCCTGACTTAATTCATGAATTAATGACTTAATTCATGAATTACTGACTTAATTCATAAATTAATGACTTCATTCATAAATTACTGACTTAATTCATGAATTAATTACTTAATTCATAAATTACTGACTTAATTAAATAACTACGAACTTAATTCATGAACTACTGACTTAATTCATGAATTACTGACTTAATTCATGAATTACTGAATTAATTCATGAATTAATGACTGAATTCCTGAAATAATGACTTAATTCATGAACTACTGACTTAATTCATGAAAAAATTACTAAATTTTATGAGCTACTGACTTAATTCATGAATTAATGACTTAATTAATGAATTACTGACTTAATTCATGAATTACTGACTTATTTCATGAATTACTGACTTAATTCATGAATTACTGACTTATTTAATGAATTACTGACTTAATTGATGAATTCCTGACTTAATTCCAGAATTAATGACTTAATTCATGAATTACTGACTTAATTAATGAATTAATGACTTAATTCATGAATTACTGACTTAATTCATGAATTACTGACTTAATTAACGAATTACTGACTTAATTCATGAATGACTGACTTAATTAATGAATTAATTACTTAATTCATAAATTACTGACTTAATTAAATAACTACGGACTTAATTCATGAACTACTGACTTAATTCATGAATTACTGACTTATTTCATGAAAAACTGACTTAATTAATGAATTCCTGATTTAAATAATGAATTACTGAAATAGGTCATGAATTAATGAATTGAATCATAAATTACTGACTTATTTAAATGTGGAGAACGATCATTTTAAACTTCATTCCGATGACTAAGCAAGACCACATTTCGCTGACCACATTTTGACAATATTTCGCCGACTTATAATTCTCAGCTCATATCCAGGATGCCGAGCGTCAGATCACTAGCTAATTTCCTTCTCACGCATCCGGTCCATCCGAACATTCCCTCTGTTTATAATTTAGCCCATTCAGCAGATCCCACGCCAAACATGTATATAAACGCTTGTTCTCCCCCGCCAGGCGCGAAGTCGCGAAGTCGTGCTCAGTCGCTCTCAGTCCCTCGCTATTTGTTACGCTCCCTTTTTCTCTCTGCCCAGTTAGTATAAGTTATAGTTTTCAATCTTGTTAAAACGTTTGTGACATATGGACGACCTAGTGAATTATTGACTTAGTGACACGACTTGTACCGACGAAAATATTGAATAAAGTTGTACGGTATTTTACCGTTGAGCGAAAAAAGAACTCACAGCCTTCCGCCCAACCGCTCAAAACAATTTAATCGCCCAAAACAGTTTCCTACGATTTGGTGTCAGAAGTGGGATTTGAGTTAAAATACCGGCAGTTCAAATAAGTTTCCAATTAGTGCAAGTGTCCCACCTAGTTCAAAATCGTTCAAATTATTCAAATAGCCCAACGTGCCACAGTTCCACCGAAGTTTAAAAAAAAGTTTAGTTTTGTACGAATCCATTGTGCCTAAGATGACGCCAACTCCTCCACCACCCGTAGGTGGAACAGGTACTGTAACACCCCCTATTAATCCTATTTTTCCTTAACCACCCACCACCTCGCTCCAGAACACCACGACCACTACGACCTCTACGACCACAACCATGAATACGACCACTACTGCTACACGTCCACGCTCGATGACCTTCCTGGGACAACCGATAAGCGACCCAACTATTTCAACCCAACCCACGACTAGACCAACAACTCCCACCAATGAGTCCGTGCAAACCATTTTGAACCAACTTCCTATATATACCGGCGATTCTAGAATAAAGAACTGGCTAAAAAAATTGTCGATCCTCCTCGTCGCCTACGCGGGGGACGAAGAAAGAATATTGCGGGCCATACCAACCCGACTCGACGGAATAGCGATGGAGTACTATGAACTCCTAACCCTGGAAGTACAAACTGAATATCCAAAGTTCAAAGAGGCTATTTTGAAGCGTTTCGGAAAGTTACATGAAGAAGCTTATAGACCACCACCCACCCAACAGCCCAATGAGACTATTGCCGACTTTGCTCAGAGACTTCTTGTAGAATCCGTCGAATTGTTCCCCCACCTGTATGCCCAGTCCACTGCAAATTATGACGGTGCACAAGGCGCATTAGACGGAATGAGGGCGCAAACGTTCCTAAAAGGAATTACCGCAGATCTCCGCAGGGCAGTGCTTAGGACCGTCGGAAACGAGGCGACATTTGATGAACTCGTTCAGGCGGCTCGAGTGGAAGAAGCTGCACTCGCCAGTACTAGCGCAGACTATCATGGATTAGAAGCCAAACTAGCCCAACTTACTTTACAAATAGAACAACTAGTAAAAGCTCAACAGCAAACCCCAACCCACGCCGCTGCTGTAAATCTCCCCCACAACAGTTCGGATGTACGATATCGAGATCCAATCCCGCCGAACAACTACCCTTCCAACCCACAGCCCACCTACTCAAAACCGCCCGGAAATAATAGAGGAACACCCATACAACCCTTGATGCAGATGAACGTTCCCCGTCCCCCTTTTGCAGATCGACGTCAACCAATGCAGTTCGAGGGTGCTCGCTATAACGAGGGTGTTCGCAATAACGCACAACCCTATCCTTATAAACCTACGACCAACCGGAACTCTAACTCCTATAACCCTGATCATCAAAGCCGCCGAACACAAGAAGACCAACCGATCTGTCATTTTTGCAGAGAAGAAGGCCATATTGTCAAATACTGCCCAAAATTAGCCCAGCAGTTAGCCCACAAATGGGGTTTCCAGCCTCCATACCCCCTCCCCACAATTGATCAACAACGCGCTATGGAAGAGATCCTATTTGGAAACAGGCCAAAAAACTAGGACGAACCACCAGAGAGGGTCGGTGGGAAAGGAAAAAGTATCCTCAAACGTTAAATGTAAACACCCCGACCAGTACTACTGACCCAAACTTCAAACCCCAATCAGTTGACCAAACCCCAATTTACAATGATATCATCGCAGAAATTTCCACTGGCTACAAAACCCCAGTAGTACCAGTAGTCGTAGGTAATTTGTTGCTTACCGCTCTCGTCGACAGCGGAGCAGGACTTTCCCTATTGAACGAGAACGTCTTTTTAGCCCTTCAACAGTCCGGTCATTCCCTTCAGACCATTTCAGCCGATGTTAGATTATTCTCGATCAGCAATGCCGAACTCAAAACTGGCGGAGTTTACGAAACTGAAATCTCCATTTTAGGCCGCCAATATGCCCACCAATTCGTTGTTAGCTCACAAATCAACTATGACCTTGTGCTTGGCATAGACTTTATCTGCAAGCATGGCCTAGTTATAGACGGCAAAGATCAAATGGTCTATTTTCCTCCTGTGAGTAGCCCAGACGCTTCCAATCCTGGTCACCAAACCGATCCTTTACCGAAAACCATAGTGGAACCAAATACCTGCTCTCCCACCCCGATTTTACCAAGCCCTCGACCAACCAACAATCCTGTTAAAGAACTTGTCCAAACCGTAGAACCAAAAGATGAATTTGCTCCTTTTCTCGCCGAAAATAAACAAATATCCCAACTCCCAAGCCACCGAATCTTCCTTCAAAAGGATGTAGTCGTGTTTCCCGGCACCAGTAGAATTGTACAAGGTCGAATTGATACTCCCAAAAATGTCGAAAACCCAACCAATTTCCTACCGCGATTTGGCCGAACTGGTATTGTAGAACCAGATGAACTTTACCGCTCGTACATTTATGTCGAGCCAGTAATTGTCACCACTGACGGAAGCTCCGTTATTCCCATCCTAATTTCGAACATGTCTTCCGAGACCGTCCGTCTTTCCTCCAAAGAATTCGTTGGTCTTTTAAACTTCGACGTTATTCCTAATCCCAGTCCCATTTCGGTGAATTCCGTCAATATCGAATATCGCACTGAGGATCTCCTGCTAGCACAGCTCCAGCCCACCAAACTTGACGAACAAAAATTCAACATTGGCACTACCCTACCTAAACATCGAAGAGAAAAACTTGTAGCCCTATTAGAGCAAAACGCTGACATCTTTGCAAAATCCGATATGGATATGGGTCGAACAAACGAAGTCCAGCATACGATTGACGTCCAAGGACATCCTCCTATCCACCAAAGACCATACCGAGTACCCGAATCCCTTCAGACAACCATGGAAGACAAAATCAAGGCAATGCTAGAAGCAGGCGTGATCTCTGAATCTAACTCCCCCTGGGGATCACCAGTTCTTTTAGTAGACAAGAAAGACGGATCCAAACGATTAGTAATCGACTTTCGTAAACTTAACGCCGTGACCCGAAAAGACCAATACCCCATGCCCAACATCCACGAGTCTCTAAACCATTTAGCCGAATCTAAATACTTTTCCCTTTTTGACCTTGTCAATGGATTTTGGCAGATCGAAATAGACCCGGTTGACCGCGAAAAAACCGCTTTCTCTTCCCCCTATGGCCATTACCAATTTAACCAAATGCCCTTTGGCTTATGCAATGCCCCTGCGACATTTCAACGCCTGATGAACAACGTCCTAAAAGGTCTAGTGAAAAAAATATGTCTAGCATATATTGATGACATCATTGTTTTCAGCAAAACTTTTGAAGATCATTTGAACCGCATAGACCTAGTCTTCCAACGACTCCGAGAAGCCGGCCTTAGATTAAAACCGTCCAAATGTGAGTTTTTTAAAGAACGAATCAAGTATCTTGGACACATCGTTTCCGCCCAAGGTATTGAACCCGACCCCGACAAAGTATCCGCAATCTATAACTACCCTACACCGACCACCGTTAAGGAAGTCCAATCCTTTCTGGGTTTAGTTGGCTATTACCGTCGATTTATTAACAATTTCTCGAAAATTGCGCATCCATTGTCCAAATTAACGGTTAAGAACATTCCCTTTTGTTGGGAACCTGAGCAAGACGAAGCCTATGTCCTCCTTAAAGGCAAACTTATGCTTTGGCCTATTTTGGCTTACCCTAATTTCGACTCTCCATTTTTCTTACATACCGACGCTTCCGATTTCGCTCTTGGTGCCGTGTTAGCCCAAACACAAGATTCTAAAGAAGTCGCCATCGCTTACGCTAGTCGAACCCTGTCGAAAGCCGAGAAAAATTACAGTACAACAGAAAAGGAAGCTTTAGCCGTAGTCTGGGCCATTAAACATTTTAGAACCTACCTGTACGGACGACACTTTACCGTCTTTACTGATCACCATTCTCTCCGCTGGCTAATGTCCGTTAAGGATTCTTCTTCCCGATTAGTTCGTTGGTCTCTCACATTAGCCGAATATGATTATGATGTCCAGTATCGACCTGGCAGAGTTAACAAAAACGCTGACGCCCTCTCACGTATCCCCATAACCCCCGACCGAACTGCTGAAACAAGTACTATTAGTACAGTCCAAACCGACCAACCAGTCAACATCCTAAACATTACAGAAGAACAACTCCGAAAACTTCAATATGAAGACTCATACTGCAGACCCCTCTATGATTACCTTACCACTGGAAAAATCCCCGAAAACGATCGTAGACCCCCCTGGCTATTTGAAATTGAAAATTATTTCGTCGACGAAAATAACGGTTTGCTCTATCACCGGTCTCTACCCCGGATAAAAGCCCCACGAGATGAGGTCATTAACCAAATTGTCGTCCCAAAGGTCCTAATACGAGATGTCTTAACCACGAATCATGATCACCTTTTAGCCGGACACTTAGGATATTTTAAAACACTTAATCGTGTTTGCAGCCGATTTTTCTGGAAGACTATGTTCAATGACGTTAAAAGACATTGCCAGACTTGTCTACTCTGTGCTCGAAGAAAACCCGCTAATTTGCAGAAAAACGCACTCCTAGGTACCTTACCTCCCGTTCAAGGTCCATTCCATCGCCTTGCTGTCGACATTCTAGGTCCTTTTCCCCCTACAATGGTTGGCAACCGATATCTCCTCGTCTTTGTCGACCACTTCACAAAATGGCCCGAAGCTTTCCCAATTCCAACCCAAGATGCAAGAACCGTAGCTCGAATTTTCGTAGAACACATAATTTGTAGACACGGTATCCCTTTTGAGCTCCTATCTGACCGTGGGACTAACTTCCTCTCTAAACTCGTTAAAGAAATTTGCGAGTACCTCAAGATCACTAAAACGAACACCACAGCCTATAATCCAAAATGCAACGGAATGGTCGAACGACATCACCGAGTATTGATGGACGGTATGGCGAAATTTTGTGAGGGAAGCCAAGGAAATTGGGATGAGCAAATCAATTTTGTCTTGTTTTCCTACCGAACAGCCATTCACCCTAGCACCGACGAAACCCCTTTTTTCCTATTACACGGCCGAGATCCCAATATCGACGTCAATGCCTTTCTTGCCCCCCGTCGCCCAAATTATGCTGTAACTGAAGATTACAAAGCTGAACTAGTTCAAAGGTTGCAACAGGCGTTCACATATGTCCGAGAACGACTGCTTTCCGCTCACGAAGACCAAAAAGAATATTACGATCGACGAATGAGACCCGTTACCTTTGAGATTGGCGACAAGGTCCTCAAATGCAATACTGCCCTGAAGGTTGGAGAATCCCCCAAACTAGCGCTCAACTCATGGATGGGACCGTACAGAATTATCAAGAAAACAGGAGATCAAACCCTTTTAATTCAAGACTCGAAAACTTTAAAAGACGAAAATGTGAATGTAAACAGACTAAAACACTACGTCGAACAAACGTTCGCTGGTGACACCCCATTAACAGAGTCCAGTATTGAAAAATTGCCTGATCCGAAAATCCCTTCTATACCCCTTACCGTCGAGCAAACCCAAAAGCAACTGGCAGGTTTACTTAAGACCCTTACCGAACTTATTACCGGACCACCTCAACCACAGCCAGCAAAACCATCCGAACTTCCTTGGAACAATGCCAGCACCTTACCTACTACCCTACTTCATCCTACCCACCAACACCTACATCCACATTCCCTTGCCACAACACTATCTCCGCCCACAACCCCAAACAGTAACCAAGAAACTACCGGAGAAACTCATTCACCTAACTCTCCGAACATTCTTAACAACTCCGAAGACTCCGAATATTTGCAGATGCCAGCTCCTAATCGTGATTCAAGCACTCCAGGACCACCCCATGAACAAACTTGGTTAGATCATCGAAGTCCCAAACAATTGTTGGCCCAAACAATTCAAGCTCATCCACCGATACCAGCACAACAAATACAAGTTCATCATCATATGACTCCCCCGCCTTTGGCGATGATGCAACTTTTCGACCCCGTACACATAGCACACCAGAAGACCATCGCACTCCTAACGAATCTCCACTCTCCGTCCGACCACGATCTCTATCCGTTAATGATCAACCTCCCTTACGCAGTATCCTCCAACCCCCTACTTTACAATTCCAACAACCTACCCAAACTACCCGCTCTGGTAGACAATCCAAACCGCCTGTCCGCTTCGCCGATCAAGTATTCAAGTAGAATTCATTTATAGGTCCAATCTTCGGAACAGTTGTTACCCTACTAACTAACAGTTACTAACAGTTGTTAGTGGAAATTTTGTGATATTAATATTATTCGTCGGAGCCGAATTTTCCTAAAACCGATAGGAGACAACAAGTGGTTGTACTCCTCTCCAATCAGTTTTCAGACTAATTTGTTATGCCAATTTTCAAACATCAGTATGCGAATTGCCGAAAGAAAAGTCGAACTAGCCGGTGTTGGATTACTTACGTTGCCACCGAAATGCTCACTGCAAGCTCCAACTTTTACAATTCCCGCAAGTTTTACCGGACAATCCACTCTTTCCGCCAACACCCCAAATATTACCCTAATCTCATTGACCCATTTTTTCTTAATGACTAACTTAACCCCGTTCGACCACTCGCTGTTTCCCGAAGTCAAGAACTTATTGAAGAACGTGGACCAACATGAAGACTGGGAGATCCCTTCTAGGAAGATGCAGATGGCCCTAACAAAGCAGACTACGCTCTTTTTGGACGACAAAAGCGAGATAGAACATCAATTTAATGGCCGAATAGAGACGATAATGATCATTGGGACTGCCATTTGTTTAAGCTTGACCACAGGCATGATCATCGGCGGGTACCTTATTTGGAAAGCTACCAGAACGAGCAACCCCGTTGCTGCTGACTTAGAACACCACCCAATGACCACCCGAATCACGGAATTGATTATGGAAATTGAAGTCCTAAAGATGAGACAAGACCAACTGAAACAATTTTTGGAAGACGAATTGAAGGCGGCCAAACGAAAAGTAGATGACATAGAACGACAAATAGACCGAAAAACTTAATCCCACCCACCTAGCCCATAAGAAAACCTGTACTACGGGACGTAGTCTCTCAGAGAAGAATGCGATGTGGAGAACGATCATTTTAAACTTAATTCCGATGACTAAGCAAGACCACATTTCGCTGACCACATTTTGACCATATTTCGCCGACTTATAATTCTCAGCTCATATCCAGGATGCCGAGCGTCAGATCACTAGCTAATTTCCTTCTCACGCATCCGGTCCATCCGAACATTCCCTCTGTTTATAATTTAGCCCATTCAGCAGATCCCACGCCAAACATGTATATAAACGCTTGTTCTCCCCCGCCAGGCGCGAAGTCGCGAAGTCGTGCTCAGTCGCTCTCAGTCCCTCGCTATTTGTTACGCTCCCTTTTTCTCTCTGCCCAGTTAGTATAAGTTATAGTTTTCAATCTTGTTAAAACGTTTGTGACATATGGACGACCTAGTGAATTATTGACTTAGTGACACGACTTGTACCGACGAAAATACTGAATAAAGTTGTACGGTATTTTACCGTTGAGCGAAAAAAGAACTCACAGCCTTCCGCCCAACCGCTCAAAACAATTTAATCGCCCAAAACAGTTTCCTACAAATTATTGACTTCCTTATTGAATTACCGACTTCAATAATGAATTCATGAATTAATGACTTAATTAATGAATTACTGACTTAATGAATTCATGAATGAATTCATGAATTACTGACTTATTTCATGAATTACTGACTTAATTCATGAATTACTGACTTAATTCATGAATTACTGACCTATTTAACGAATTTGTGACTTAATTCATGAAATACTGACTTACTTCATGAAATACTGACTTAATTCACGAAATACTGACTTAATTCATGAACTACTGACTTAATTCATGAATTACTGACTTAATTAGCTAATAACTGACTTAATTCATGAATTAATTACTTAATTAATAAATTACTGACTTAAGTAATAAATTACTGACTTAATTAAATAACTACGGACTTAATTCATGAATTACTGACTTAATTTATGAATTATTGACTTCCTTAATGAATTACTGACTTCATTAATGAATTAATGAATTAATGACTTAATTCATGAATTACTGACTTAATTAATGAATTGCTGACTTAATTCATGAATTACTGACTTAATTCATGAATTACTGACCTATTTTACGAATTTGTGACTTAATTCATGAATTACTGACTTAATTCATGAAATACTGACTTACTTCATGAAATACTGACTTAATTCATGAAATACTGACTTAATTCATGAAAAACTGACTTAATTAACTAATAACTGACTTAATTCATGAATTAATTACTTAATTAATAAATTACTGACTTAATTAATAAATTACTGACCTAATTAAATAACTACGGACTTAATTCATGAATTACTGACTTAATTTATGAATTATCGACTTCCTTAATGAATTACTGACTTCATTAATGAATTCATGAATTAATGACTTAATTCATGAATTACTGACTTAATTAATGAATTGCTGACTTAATTCATGAATTACTGACTTAATTCATGAATTACTGACCTATTTTACGAATTTGTGACTTAATTCATGAGTTACTGACTTAATTCATGAAATACTGACTTACTTCATGAAATACTGACTTAATTCATGAAATACTGACTTAATTCATGAATTACTGACTTAATTAACTAATAACTGACTTAATTCATGAAATACTGACTTACTTCATGAAATACTGACTTAATTCACGAAATACTGACTTAATTCATGAATTACTGACTTAATTAACTAATAACTGACTTAATTCATGAATTAATTACTTAATTAATAAATTACTGACTTAATTAATAAATTACTGACTTAATTAAATAACTACGGACTTAATTCATGAATTACTGACTTAATTTATGAATTATTGACTTCCTTAATGAATTACTGACTTCATTAATGAATTCATGAATTAATGACTTAATTCATGAATTACTGACTTAATTAATGAATTGCTGACTTAATTCATGAATTACTGACTTAATTCATGAATTACTGACCTATTTTACGAATTTGTGACTTAATTCATGAATTACTGACTTAATTCATGAAATACTGACTTACTTCATGAAATACTGACTTAATTCATGAAATACTGACTTAATTCATGAATTACTGACTTAATTAACTAATAACTGACTTAATTCATGAATTAATTACTTAATTAATAAATTACTGACTTAATTAAATAACTACGGACTTAATTCATGAATTAGTGACTTAATTTATGAATTATTGACTTCCTTAATTAATTAACGACTTCATTAATGAATTCATGAATTAATGACTTAATTAATGAATTACTGACTTAATGAATTCATGAATGAATTCATGAATTAATGATTTAATTAATTAATTACTGACTTAATTCATGAATGACTGACTTAATTCATGAATTACTGACCTAATTCATGAATTACTGACTTAATTCATGAATTACTGACTTAATGAATTCATGCATGAATTTATGAATTAATGATTAAATTAATTAGTTACTGACTTAATTCATGAATTACTGACTTAATTCATGAATTACTGACTTAATGAATTCATGCATGAATTCATGAATTAATGATTTAATTAATTAATTACTGACTTAATTCATGAAATACTGACTTAATTCATGAATTAAAGACTTAATTAATGAATTACTGACTTAATTCATGAATTACTGACTTAATTTATGAATTACTGATTTAATTCATGAATTACTGACTTAATTCCTGAAATAATTACTAAATTTTATGAACTACTGACTTAATTCATGAATTAATGACTTAATTAATGAATTACTGACTTAATTCATGAATTACTGACTTAATTCATGAATTACTGACTTAATTCATGAATTACTGACTTAATTCATGAATTACTGACTTAATTCATAATTACTGACTTAATTCATGAACGAAAGACTTAATTAATGAATTACTGACTTAATTCATGAATGAAAGACTTAATTAATGAATTACTGACTTAATTCATGAATAAACTGACTTAATTCATGAATTACTGACTTAATTCATGAATTACTGACTTAATTCCTGAAATAATTACTAAATTTTATGAACTACTGACTTAATTCATGAATTAATGACTTAATTAATGAATTACTGACTTCATTAATGAATTAATGAATTAATGACTTAATTCATGAATTACTGACTTAATTAATGAATTGCTGACTTAATTCATGAATTACTGACTTAATTCATGAATTACTGACCTATTTTACGAATTTGTGACTTAATTCATGAATTACTGACTTAATTCATGAAATACTGACTTACTTCATGAAATACTGACTTAATTCATGAAATACTGACTTAATTCATGAAAAACTGACTTAATTAACTAATAACTGACTTAATTCATGAATTAATTACTTAATTAATAAATTACTGACTTAATTAATAAATTACTGACTTAATTAATAAATTACTGACTTAATTAAATAACTACGGACTTAATTCATGAATTACTGACTTAATTTATGAATTATTGACTTCCTTAATGAATTACTGACTTCATTAATGAATTCATGAATTAATGACTTAATTCATGAATTACTGACTAAATTAATGAATTGCTGACTTAATTCATGAATTACTGACTTAATTCATGAATTACTGACCTATTTTACGAATTTGTGACTTAATTCATGAATTACTGACTTAATTCATGAAATAGTGACTTACTTCATGAAATACTGACTTAATTCATGAATTACTGACTTAATTAACTAATAACTGACTTAATTCATGAATTAATTACTTAATTAATAAATTACTGACTTAATTAAATAACTACGGACTTAATTCATGAATTAGTGACTTAATTTATGAATTATTGACTTCCTTAATTAATTACCGACTTCATTAATGAATTCATGAATTAATGACTAAATTAATGAATTACTGACTTAATGAATTCATGAATGAATTCATGAGTTAATTATTTAATTAATTAATTACTGACTTAATTCATGAATGACTGACTTAATTCATGAATTACTGACCTAATTCATGAATTACTGACTTAATTCATGAATTACTGACTTAATTCATGAATTACTGACTTAATGAATTCATGCATGAATTTATGAATTAATGATTTAATTAATTAGTTACTGACTTAATTCATGAATTACTGACTTAATTCATGAATTACTGACTTAATGAATTCATGCATGAATTCATGAATTAATGATTTAATTAATTAATTACTGACTTAATTCATGAAATACTGACTTAATTCATGAATTAAAGACTTAATTAATGAATTACTGACTTAATTCATGAATTACTGACTTAATTCATGAATTACTGACTTAATTCATGAATTACTGATTTAATTCTTGAATTACTGACTTAATTCATGAATTACTGACTTAATTCTTGAATTACTGACTTAATTCATGAATTACTGAATTAATTCATGAATTACTGACTTAATTCCTGAAATAATTACTAAATTTTATGAACTACTGACTTAATTCATGAATTAATGACTTAATTAATGAATTACTGACTTAATTCATGAATTACTGACTTAATTCATGAATTACTGACTTAATTCATGAATTACTGACTTAATTCATAATTACTGACTTAATTCATGAATTACTGACTTAATTCATGAACGAAAGACTTAATTAATGAATTACTGACTTAATTCATGAATGAAAGACTTAATTAATGAATTACTGACTTAATTCATGAATAAACTGACTTAATTCATGAATTACTGACTTAATTCATGAATTACTGACTTAATTCATGAATTACTGAATTAATTCATGAATTACTGACTTAATTCCTGAAATAATTACTAAATTTTATGAACTACTGACTTAATTCATGAATTACATACTTAATTAACTAATTACTGACTTAATTCATGAAATACTGACTAAATTCATTAAATACTGACTAAATTCATTAAATACTGACTTAATTCATGAACTACTGACTTATTTCATGAGTTACTCACATAATTCATGAATTACTCACTAAGTTCATGAATTACTGACTTAATTCATGAATTACTGACTTATTTCATGAATAACTGACTTAATTAATGAATTCCTGACTTAATTCCTGAATTAATGACTTAATTCATGAATTACTGACTTAATTCATGAATTACTGACTTAGTTCATGAATTACTGACTTAATTCATGAATTACTGATTTAATTCATGAAATAATTACTTAATTCATAAATTACTGACTTAATTCATGAATTACTGACTTAATTTATGAATTATTGCCTTCATTAATGAATAACCGACTTCATTAATAAATTCATGAATTAATGACTTAATTAATGAATTACTTACTTAATTCATGAATTACTGACTTAATGAATTCATGCATGAATTCATGAATTACTTACTTAATTCATAATTACTGACTTAATTCATGAATTACTGACTTAATTCATGAACGAAAGACTTAATTAATGAATTACTGACTTAATTCATGAATGAAAGACTTAATTAATGAATTACTGACTTAATTCATGAATAAACTGACTTAATTCATGAATTACTGACTTAATTCCTTAAATAATTACTAAATTTTATGAACTACTGACTTAATTCATGAATTAATGACTTAATTAATGAATTACTGACTTAATTCATGAATTACTGACTTAATTCATGAATTACTGACTTAATTCATGAATTACTGACTTAATTCATGAATGAAAGACTTAATTAATGAATTACTGACTTAAATCATGAATTACTGACTTAATTCATGAAATACTGACTAAATTCATTAAATACTGACTTAATTCATGAACTACTGACTTATTTCATGAGTTACTCACATAATTCATGAATTACTCACTAAGTTCATGAATTACTGACTTAATTCATGAAATACTGACTTATTTCATGAATAACTGACTTAATTAATGAATTACTGACTTAATTCATGAATTACTGACTTAGTTCATGAATTACTGACTTAATTCATGAATTACTGATTTAATTCATGAAATAATTATTTAATTCATAAATTACTGACTTAATTCATGAATTACTGACTTAATTTATGAATTATTGCCTTCATTAATGAATAACCGACTTCATTAATAAATTCATGAATTAATGACTTAATTAATGAATTACTTACCTAATTCATGAATTACTGACTTAATGAATTCATGCATGAATTCATGAATTACTTACTTAATTCATGAATTACTGACTTAATGAATTCATGCATGAATTCATGAATTAATGATTTAATTAATTAATTACTGACTTAATTCATGAAATACTGACTTAATTCATGAATTAAAGACTTAATTAATGAATTACTGACTTAATTCATGACTTACTGACTTAATTCATGAATTACTGACTTAATTAATGAATACTGACTTAATTCATGAATTACTGACTTAATTCATGAATTACTGACTTAATTATGAATTACTGACTTAATTCTTGAATTACTGAATTAATTCATGAATTATTGACTTAATTCCTGAAATATTACTAAATTTTATGAACTACTGACTTAATTCATGAATTAATGACTTAATTAATGAATTACTGACTTAATTCATGAATTACTGACTTAATTCATGAATTACTGACTTAATGAATTCATGCATGAATTTATGAATTAATGATTTAATTAATTAGTTACTGACTTAATTCATGAATTACTGACTTAATGAATTCATGCATGAATTCATGAATTAATGATTTAATTAATTAATTACTGACTTAATTCATGAAATACTGACTTAATTCATGAATTAAAGACTTAATTAATGAATTACTGACTTAATTCATGAATTACTGACTTAATTCATGAATTACTGACTTAATTCATGAATTACTGATTTAATTCTTGAATTACTGACTTAATTCATGAATTACTGACTTAATTCTTGAATTACTGACTTAATTCATGAATTACTGAATTAATTCATGAATTACTGACTTAATTCCTGAAATAATTACTAAATTTTATGAACTACTGACTTAATTCATGAATTAATGACTTAATTAATGAATTACTGACTTAATTCATGAATTACTGACTTAATTCATGAATTACTGACTTAATTCATGAATTACTGAATTAATTCATAATTACTGACTTAATTCATGAATTACTGACTTAATTCATGAACGAAAGACTTAATTAATGAATTACTGACTTAATTCATGAATGAAAGACTTAATTAATGAATTACTGGCTTAATTCATGAATAAACTGACTTAATTCATGAATTACTGACTTAACCCAGATAAAAATTCATCATGATTTATCATGATAAAAGCCGGATCATGATAAATTGGACATCATGATTAATCATGATCGATCATGATAAATCATAATAAATCATGATAAATCATGATAATGATGATTACGATGATCATGATCATGGTTAATTATGATGTATAATTTATCATGATCAAGATGATCATGATTTATCGTGATTACCCTAGATCGTAATAAATTATAATTTACCGTATTTAGCTTTGTGATAATGAGGAAACAAAAATTGAAACGTAGTTGCATTTTGTACTTCGAACAATTGACACTGAAAGGTAATGTAACATAGGTTATTCACTTTGACACTTTTTTTGGCAATGAATTTTGGCAATGAACGGTTATGTAACACAGTAAGAATATGACATATAAGGAACGTGACATTGAGAATATATTAAATCTCACTCGCGAAACCTCCTTGAGTTATTGAATTTAATTCTGATGGCGTCGGCAATCTCCTTGTCTGTCGGCGGAGGTTTTACTCTCTCTTGTGTCAGTCCTGGAACAAAGAAAATATTTGTACATTTTGCCGTATACCTATGATTATCACAAAAAGTCTTACGTTTGATGAGGCTGAAGTATTCAGGCCTCATTGCAGCCTTCCTTTCTCCTACGGGGCAACTACTATTCTTCGTCCCTTTAAGGCAGTGACTTTTGAGATAGCTGCGTGTGAACACTCCCTCCATCAGCTCAGCAATGAACTTGTTAACCTTGCTACTGACAGCATAGGAAGCAACCCTTTCGAATGTCTGTTGCTGGAACACCGGGCTACTTGGTGGGTATTCGGGACCTGCCGCCAGGGGCTGCTGAGACATCGCATTTTCCACAACCTGCTTCTCTGCTGGCTGCACGCAGGTTTCAATCTAAAAAAAGAGTGCTCTTTCAAAATCAACTGCACAGTTCACGAAATTTAACACAATACCTCGATCGCGAAAGTAGATTCGTCTACAATCAGGGCTTGCGACTCTTCATTGTCGGCCTCAGGTGGGGTCGTTATGTCCTCTTCAATGGCTCCTAAAAACAGTAAGACTTGTTTATAATGAACATTATTTGACTGTTTAATCGAGTACCTTCATTTGATACCCTCTGGCGAAGAAGTGGCAGACGGCGCGACGAGTGGATTACAGGTGGTGTATGCTTGAGAGGGCGGGCTGGTGGTGAAAGCACAGACTTCTGGAGTTCGGCTAGCCCCGCCGTCAGTTGCTGGATGTTGGGAATAACTGCAAAAAAACAATTACGTAATTAACTAAAATATCAAATGGAACATAGCAACTTACGAAGTTCTTTCACTGTGCTTTCGAGTGAAGCGAGAGCATTCTTCACCTCCGACAGTTCGCCGGATACAATAGAACAGCAGCACGGTTGCTCTTTAGCTGGGATCTCATTGGGATTAGATACTCCAGCAGAAGTCGCAGCCAAAGTGTTCGACGTATGAGATCGGCAGTCTTCGTTGTCAGCAGCATTGTCCTATAAACACACGTCAAACGAAAAGTTATTACTGTAATATTAGTGTAATATTACTGTGATTGTAAAAAAATATTGTAACTTACAGTAATGATGTCTTTCATAATGGACAAGCTGTGTGATGCCGCAAACTTCTTGGCCGCTACCTTAGAATTCTTCGTTTTGAACGGTCGCTTTTTGAGCCTTCCAACCGAGACCGCTGCTTGTTCTGTCAATTCGATGTCTTCCTCTCCAGCTGAATCAGGATTGTCGTCCGAGGTGCTACCGATATATGGCTGTTTTGGGACCCTTTGCCTCTTTTCCCCCAACTCTGCCAAGATGACAGAGGGCTCCACAATGGAGAGAGGCAGATTCTTCACTTTCAGCTTGTTTAATTCGATCAATTTTGCTACTTCTTCAAGCTGGGCTCTGTTCTCTACGAAATTAAATAAATGACAAACTACTTAAATTGGTGAAATGGTTCATTCGTGTTATACACCCTCGATTTGCATGCTTTCTAAGCGCTTGCAAGAGTAAAAACTTCACTATATACTTGCAAATAAATATGCCTGAACATAATCTGGCCCTAACGTATGTGTTTGGTCTTGATGGCGTTGGTTGTTTGTACCGCGGCATCTCCGTTGTTCTTTGTCATTGCTTTGGCTTGGACCACTGAAGTTTCTTGCGCTCGGCCTTTTCGGAGAATGTCCAGTAACGTCATTTCTGGGCTTTCCAGCACCGACTTTCTTAGCTTGTGGGACTACTTGCATGCCTGAATATATAACTGCTACATCTATGAAATTATACGAATCTTTCGCGGCGCCCCTGCAAGCCTACCGCGGCGCACAGTTTGAGAACCCCTGGGTTATAGCATAAAAGTACCGAGTACAATTGTTAGCGTTTATTTTTCAAAAAATAGAAAACTTAACTGAAAACTTAACTTACCACTGATTGAAAGAATTTTTACGACAAATTTCTTGTGAAAATCCCGAGACTTCTTGTCTGACCATAAAACAATACGGTCGTCCAACCTTGAATATTCTTCTAGTTTGCTGAAGTCGAACTTTTCTGTCCAGCCGAGATGTCCAATAGCAATCTCTCCAGTGGAGACAAAATCGTACAGTGCAAAATACATTTCACTGTTAAAAAAGAAATACAAATTAAAATAAAACAGTGTCTAACTGTAAAAAATAGTTAATACAATGTTACGAGACTTCTGTGAAATTAAGTCACACTTACCTTTCAGAAAAAGCACTTTAAAACCCTACTATATTTCGTTAATCGTGTGTACACAACAGAGAAATTTTGAGGGGTTACGAAAATCGACTAGCCTTTGTCGAGAACGGAACGTGAGTGCCACGTTAGCGAGAACATGTAATCGGGTAACATTGAATTTTGCAATAGTGAAATCCACCTTCCGTATCTAGTACGGAACACATCTCATGTGTGGTAAACAAATATGGAGGACGTTCGAAGTGTTACTCGAAAACGAAGTTATAAACAATATTTGAAAGATGCTGCAAAAGGGTTACCAGTCGTAATACCTCGCACAACACTGCGTCGTCGTGAAACACAAGGGAAAGTGAATGAAAGTAATTGCTCAAGTGGTGACGATGCGGAAAAGCAGCCGGGACCTGTTGCCTTTGCAACGTCTGATTTTGATTCTCAAAAACAAGGCATTATGGCTGAGAATTCCTCACTGTAAGTTATATCCTCGCGTCATATAGTATATTTGTCTTTCAAGTAGTTTTACCGTAATATACAGGGATAAAAACAGTGAAGGTACAACAGCGGCAGCGTCTGACATTTTCGAAAATCCTTCGTACTTTATATGCCAAGACGAGATAGCAGCATTACCAATAGGTAGTTCTCATGACAGTATTGACCAATCGCTTTGGCCTGTAATTGATCAAGAAGGCGAGGAAGCCTACCCTTTCAGGTAAATACCATCAATCCAAATACTAAAATAAAATATGCCAAAAGTAACAAATGTATAATTTATTTAAATAAAAGTTTCACTTATTGTTTAAAAGAAAAATACAAAAACACAACATAATAAATAATAATAGATACAAATAATGTAATAAAATATGACTAAATATATTTCGATAATACTGTAATGGCATGAAAATTTAAGGTTTTCGTTTTTGCTTGAACAAAAAACTTATCTTAATTTTCGAATTCAGCATGGAACGTAGTGCTACAGTCGACGATAATGATGGTGCCGCATTAAATGATGATGACTATGGAATTCAAGGCTTCTCCGTGGCAGGATTCCCTAACGATAGCGACGAGGCACCGCTTGATGCCCCGGCAAGCAAATTTGGTTGTCTCCAATTCAGTGGCGATGACCCCGTAGCAACAGGCCTGGATTGTAAAAAGGGGGAGCTGCTGTCACTAGTCGTTGCATTTGTGCTTAGGCACCAGTGCAGCAAAATTGCGCTGCAAGATTTGCTTACACTCCTAAACATTATTGTTCCGGGATGTGTACCGTCAACAAAATACGTTCTGGAGAAGTACTTTTTCCAAGGTATTAAGGCGGTCGAGAAGCATTTTTATTGCCATCATTGCAGCCAATACATATGCAATGCTACTGATCTTAAATCTTGGGATGGACAACTGTGCATGGGATGCGAGACGCCAATTGATGCTGCCTTACTTCAGAAGCAGCAAAAATTTTTCCTTGTAAAACCACTTAAAGAGCAGTTGAAACACGCTCTGGAAAACGATAACCTGTGGGACCGGATTGTGGAGACGAAGCGTCGGTATGAAGCGTCGGACGTCGGTATGAAGCGTCGTTCCTTCGGAGAAATTATGACGGGTAAATGATGAAGTAATTATAAGCAGGTAACTCAGCCTAAACCGCCTTGTTTACGCAGGAAACGAGTATCAAAGAGAAGATCTGCAGGCGTGGCTCAAAAGCGGGAACAATTTTTCAATCTCTTTCAATTTTGACGGTGTTCCGATCTTTAAATCCTCCGGTTTCTCTGTGTGGCCCATCATCATTACCATCAATGAAGTTCCATTCCAAGCCAAAAGATCAACGGCACTTTTGCATACTCTCTGGTTTGGGAAACAAAAACCGGAAAGAGGAAACACGGTTTTGAAACCATTTGTGGACGAACTGCGCGATCTCTTTAATGCCGGGCTAGAATGGACAGACTCGAAGGGGATCAAGCGAACGTCGAAAGTTACTTGCCTTGTTGGAGTATGCGATGCCCCTGCACGTGCCATGGCGATGAACGTGAAACAGTTTAATGGGTACAACGGATGCGAGAAATGTGACCATCCTGGTGAGCGCGTTGAGAAAGGAGCCGGCAGCGTCACCGTATTCCCCTTCAGTGCACCTCCGCCGAAATACAAATCAAAAGAATTTTATGTCAGTTGCGCAAAAGAAGCTTTGGAAACTGGGGCAGACCACGTTCGTGGGATCCGTGGGCCAAGCGAATTAATGAGGATTCCTCATTTCGACATTGTCAAGGGAATGCCCAGTGACTACATGCACGGGCTTATCTTGGGAATTTGTCGACAGTTTATCAACCTGTGGCTTGACAACCCGGGTACCCCGTACTATATTTCCAAAGTCCGGCAGTTGGACGACGTTGTACTTAATATTAAACCAGCCGAAGAAGTTAAGAGGTTGCCTCGATCGTTTGAAAGAGACCGAAAATTTTTCAAAGCCAGTGAGTACAGGAACTTTGCGGTTTATTACTCTCCAGTGGCTCTCCGGGGTTTGTTGGCCGTAGATTATTACTACCATTGGATGTTGTTCGTCAACGTAATCCGTATTTTATTGTCGAAAAACATGGATGGTCAAGATTTAGTGCGTGCTAAATTGCTTGCCGCAGAATTTGTAGCTAAAGTGCGCGATTTGTATGGAGTGGAGCACATGTCGTATAATGTCCATCAACTTTTGCACGTAGTTGATTATGTGTCCCACTGGGGATCTCCGTGGGCGTATTCTGGCTTTGTTTTTGAAGATTTGATCGGGGAATTTAAATCAATGTTTAGCGGCACTCGTTATGTGCCGATTCAAATATTCTCCTACTTTAACGCTAAAAAACTACTGGATAAGTATGCATCCGCTTTTTTGCCACTTTCTCATGACCGCATTCAAGACTTCTACGAATCTTTGGTTAATGAACGACAGACATTCACTCAGGACAGCCTCCCTACTGAGTGTATTGGAAAAGGGGATGTTAGAAAGCTCTTTGTTGCTGAAGAACTTGCAATTGAGGAGGCTTTTGGGAAACCTTTCGAATGTGGGCGTTCTATTGCGTACAATCGTATTGCAATAAACGGGAAAATATTTTGTACACAGCGTTACGCGAACAAAAATCTGCGTGACAATTCCACTGTTTTCACCGACGATGTAATGACTGCTTTTGAAATATCTGATATTCTTGTTGTATGCACTTCTTGCAAGTTTGCCATGAACACGGAGCGTTGTTTCGCACTCACCACTACCAAAAACAAAGCAATTGTTGTAATGTGTACAAAAATTGCATTGAAACCTGCTCCGCAGTTAAAAGATGCGTATGCGTGGTTAAACCTGACCGAATTTATGTACGTAAAGAACACAGTCCAGAGTTCCACGATAGCTTGCGTTCTCCCTCAACATATCCGGGGAAAATACGTGTCCGTGACGAAAGCAAACCTCAATTTTTACCTGAAACTTGACAGGAGGTTTGAGAAGGATTAATTATAGTGTATGACTATTAATGTATGAGATGTGTGTAACAATTTCCTTTATTATTCCTGCTTTGTGAAGTACATCGAATGGTTTAGTCTCGTAACAAATATTAATTTCGGCTGCTTTATTCACAATTTAACCTGAAATCTAGGAGGAAACTGAATAAGTGCGGTATCTAACTATCGCAATACATCATGATAAAGTACGTGGAATCATGATAAACTATGATAGAGCATAATTTTGTCATGATAGATCATAATTCATCGTAATAGAACATAATGTATCATGATAGATCATAATTTAACGTGATAGATCATAATCTTATCATGATAGATCATAATCTATCGTGATAGATCATAATTTATCGTGATAGATTATAATTTATCGTGATAGATTATAATTTATCGTGATATATCATAATTTATTATGATAAATTTTTATCTGGGAATTCATGAATTACTGACTTAATTCATGAATTACTGAATTAATTCATGAATTAGTGACTTAATTCCTGAAATAATTACTAAATTTTATGAACTACTGACTTAATTCATGAATTACATACTTAATTAACTAATTACTGACTTAATTCATGAAATACTGACTAAATTCATTAAATACTGACTTAATTCATGAACTACTGACTTATTTCATGAGTTACTCACATAATTCATGAATTACTCACTAAGTTCATGAATTACTGACTTAATTCATGAATTACTGACTTATTTCATGAATAACTGACTTAATTAATGAATTCCTGACTTAATTCCTGAATTAATGACTTAATTCATGAATTACTGACTTAATTCATGAATTACTGACTTAGTTCATGAATTACTGACTTAATTCATGAATTACTGATTTAATTCATGAAATAATTACTTAATTCATAAATTACTGACTTAATTCATGAATTACTGACTTAATTTATGAATTATTGCCTTCATTAATGAATAACCGACTTCATTAATAAATTCATGAATTAATGACTTAATTAATGAATTACTTACTTAATTCATGAATTACTGACTTAATGAATTCATGCATGAATTCATGAATTACTTACTTAATTCATAATTACTGACTTAATTCATGAATTACTGACTTAATTCATGAACGAAAGACTTAATTAATGAATTACTGACTTAATTCATGAATGAAAGACTTAATTAATGAATTACTGACTTAAATCATGAATTACTGACTTAATTCATGAATTACATACTTAATTAACTAATTACTGACTTAATTCATGAAATACTGACTAAATTCATTAAATACTGACTTAATTCATGAACTACTGACTTATTTCATGAGTTACTCACATAATTCATGAATTACTCACTAAGTTCATGAATTACTGACTTAATTCATGAAATACTGACTTATTTCATGAATAACTGACTTAATTAATGAATTACTGACTTAATTCATGAATTACTGACTTAGTTCATGAATTACTGACTTAATTCATGAATTACTGATTTAATTCATGAAATAATTACTTAATTCATAAATTACTGACTTAATTCATGAATTACTGACTTAATTTATGAATTATTACCTTCATTAATGAATAACCGACTTCATTAATGAATTCATGAATTAATGACTTAAGTAATGAATTACTGACTTAATTCATAAATTTCTGACTTAATTCATGAAATACTGACTTAATTCATGAAATACTGACTTAATTCATGAATTACTGACTTAATTAACTAATAACTGACTTAATTCATGAATTAATTACTTAATTAATAAATTACTGACTTAATTAAATAACTACGGACTTAATTCATGAATTACTGACTTAATTCATGAATTACTGACTTAATTCATGAATTACTGACTTAATTCAAGAATTACTGACTAAATTCATAATTACTGACCTTATTCATGAATTACTGACTTAATTAACTAATTACTGACTTAATTCATGAATTACTGACTTAATTCATGAAATACTGACTTAATTCATGAATTACTCACTTAATTCACGAAATACTGACTTATTTCATGAACTACTGACTTAATTCATGAATTACTGACTTAATTCATGAATTACTGACTTAATTCATGAATTACGTACTTAATTAACTAATTACTGACTTAATTCATGAAATACTGACTAAATTCATTAAATACTGACTTAATTCATGAACTACTGACTGATTTCATGAATTACTGACTTATTTCATGAATAACTGACTTAATTAATGAATTACTGACTTAATTAATGAATTACTGACTTAATTCATGAATTAATGACTTAATTAATGATTTAATTACTTAATTCATGAATTACTGACTTAATTCATGAATTACTGACTTAATTCATGAATTACTGACTTAATTCATGAATTAATTACTTAATTCATAAATTACTGACTTAATTAAATAACTACGGACTTAATTCATGAATTACTGACTTAATTCATGAATTACTGACTTAATTCATGAATTACTGACTTAATTCATGAATTACTGACTTAATTCATGAATTAATTACTTAATTCATAAATAACTGACCTAATTAAATAACTACGGACTTAATTCATGAATTACTGACTTAATTCATGAATTACATACTTAATTAACTAATTACTGACTTAATTCATGAAATACTGACTAAATTCATTAAATACTGACCTAATTCATGAACTACTGACTTATTTCATGAATTACTCACTAAGTTCATGAATTACTCACATAATTCATGAATTACTCACTAAGTTCATGAATTACTGACTTAATTCATAAATTACTGACTTATTTCATGAATTCCTGACTTAATTCCTGTATTAATGACTTAATTCATGAATTACTGACTTAATTCATGAATTACTGACTTAGTTCATGAATTACTGATTAATTCATGAATTACTGATTTAATTCATGAAATAATTACTTAATTCATAAATTACTGACTTAATTAAAAAACTACGGACTTAATTCATGAATTACTGACTTAATTCATGAATTACTGACTTAATTTATGAATTATTGCCTTCATTAATGAATAACCGACTTCATTAATGAATTCATGAATTAATGACTTAAGTAATGAATTACTGACTTAATTCATGAATTACTGACTTAATTCATGAAATACTGACTTAATTCATGAATTACTGACCTATTTAACGAATTTGTGACTTAATTCATGAATTACTGACTTAATTCATGAAATACTGACTTACTTCATGAAATACTGACTTAATTCACAAAATAATGACTTAATTCATGAACAACTGACTTTATTAATGAATTACTGACTTAATTCATAATTACTAACTTAGTTCATGAATAAATGACTTAATTCATGAATTACTGACTTAATTCATGAATTACTGACTTAATTCATGAATTACTGACTTAATTCATGAATTACTGACTTAATTCATGAATTAATTACTTAATTAATAAATTACTGACTTAATTAAATAACTACGGACTTAATTCATGAATTACTGACTTAATGAATTCATGAATGAATTCAAGAAATACTGACTTAATTCATGAATTACTGACCTATTTAACGAATTTTTTACTTAATTCATGAATTACTGACCTATTTAACGAACTTTTTACTTAATTCATGAATTACTGACTTAATTCATGAAATACTGACTTACTTCATGAAATACTGACTTAATTCACGAAATACTGACTTAATTCATGAACTACTGACTTAATTAATGAATTACTGACTTAATTAACTAATAACTGACTTTTTTCATGAAATAATTACTTAATTAATAAATTACTGACTTAATTAATAAATTACTGACTTAATTAAATAACTACGGACTTAATTCATGAATTACTGACTTAATTTATGAATTATTGACTTCCTTAATGAATTACTGACTTCATTAATGAATTCATGAATTAATGACTTAATTCATGAATTACTGACTTAATTAATGAATTGCTGACTTAATTCATGAATTACTGACTTAATTCATGAATTACTGACCTATTTTACGAATTTGTGACTTAATTCATGAATTACTGACTTAATTCATGAAATACTGACTTACTTCATGAAATACTGACTTAATTCATGAAATACTGACTTAATTCATGAAATACTGACTTACTTCATGAATTACTGACCTAATTCATGAATTACTGACTAAATTCATGAATTAATGACTTAATTCATGAATTACTGACTTAATTCATGAATTACTGACCTATTTAACGAATTTGTGACTTACATCATGAAATACTGACTTAATTCACGAAATAATGACTTAATTCATGAAATACTGACTTAATTCATGAATTACTGACTTAATTCATAATTACTGACTTTGTTCATAAATTAATGACTTAATTCATGAATTACTGACTTAATTAACCAATTACTGACTTAATTCATGAATTAATTACTTAATTAATAAATTACTGACTTAACTAAATAACTACGGACTTAATTCATGAATTACTGACTTAATTTATGAATTATTGACTTCCTTATTGAATTACCGACTTCATTAATGAATTCATGAATTAATGACTTAATTAATGAATTACTGACTTAATTCATGAATTACTGACTTAATTCATGAATTACTGACCTATTTAACGAATTTGTGACTTAATTCATGAATTACTGAACTACTGACTTAATTCATGAATTACTGATTTAATTAACTAATAACTGACTTAATTCATGAATTTCTGACTTAATTCATGAAATACTGACTTAATTCATGAAATACTGACTTAATTCATGAATTACTGACTTAATTAACTAATAACTGACTTAATTCATGAATTAATTACTTAATTAATAAATTACTGACTTAATTAAATAACTACGGACTTAATTCATGAATTACTGACTTAATTCATGAATACTGACTTAATTCATGAATTACTGACTTAATTCAAGAATTACTGACTTAATTCATAATTACTGACCTTATTCATGAATTACTGACTTAATTAACTAATTACTGACTTAATTCATGAATTACTGACTTAATTCATGAAATACTGACTTAATTCATGAATTACTCACTTAATTCACGAAATACTGACTTATTTCATGAACTACTGACTTAATTCATGAATTACTGACTTAATTCATGAATTACTGACTTAATTCATGAATTACGTACTTAATTAACTAATTACTGACTTAATTCATGAACTACTGACTAAATTCATTAAATACTGACTTAATTCATGAACTACTGACTGATTTCATGAATTACTGACTTATTTCATGAATAACTGACTTAATTAATGAATTACTGACTTAATTAATGAATTACTGACTTAATTCATGAATTAATGACTTAATTCATGATTTAGTTACTTAATTCATGAATTACTGACTTAATTCATGAATTACTGACTTAATTCATGAATTACTGACTTAATTCATGAATTAATTACTTAATTCATAAATTACTGACTTAATTAAATAACTACGGACTTAATTCATGAATTACTGACTTAATTCATGAATTACTGACTTAATTCATGAATTAATTACTTAATTCATAAATTACTGACCTAATTAAATAACTACGGACTTAATTCATGAATTACATACTTAATTAACTAATTACTGACTTAATTCATGAAATACTGACTAAATTCATTAAATACTGACCTAATTCATGAACTACTGACTTATTTCATGAATTACTCACTAAGTTCATGAATTACTCACATAATTCATGAATTACTCACTAAGTTCATGAATTTCTGACTTAATTCATGAATTACTGACTTATTTCATGAATTACTGACTTAATTCATGAATTACTGACTTAATTCATGAATTACATACTTAATTAACTAATTACTGACTTAATTCATGAAATACTGACTAAATTCATTAAATACTGACCTAATTCATGAACTACTGACTTATTTCATGAATTACTCACTAAGTTCATGAATTACTCACATAATTCATGAATTACTCACTAAGTTCATGAATTTCTGACTTAATTCATGAATTACTGACTTATTTCATGAATTACTGACTTAATTCATGAATTACTGACTTAATTCATGAATTACATACTTAATTAACTAATTACTGACTTAATTCATGAAATACTGACTAAATTCATTAAATACTGACCTAATTCATGAACTACTGACTTATTTCATGAATTACTCACTAAGTTCATGAATTACTCACATAATTCATGAATTACTCACTAAGTTCATGAATTACTGACTTAATTCATGAATTACTGACTTATTTCATGAATAACTGATTTAATTAATGAATTCCTGACTTAATTCCTGTATTAATGACTTAATTCATGAATTACTGACTTAATTCATGAATTACTGACTTAGTTCATGAATTACTGACTTAATTCATGAATTACTGATTTAATTCATGAAATAATTACTTAATTCATAAATTACTGACTTAATTAAAAAACTACGGACTTAATTCATGAATTACTGACTTAATTCATGAATTACTGACTTAATTTATGAATTATTGCCTTCATTAATGAATAACCGACTTCATTAATGAATTCATGAATTAATGACTTAAGTAATGAATTACTGACTTAATTCATGAATTACTGACTTAATTCATGAATTACTGACCTATTTAACGAATTTTTTACTTAATTCATGAATTACTGACTTAATTCATGAAATACTGACTTACTTCATGAAATACTGACTTAATTCACGAAATACTGACTTAATTCATGAACTACTGACTTAATTAATGAATTACTGACTTAATTAACTAATAACTGACTTTTTTCATGAAATAATTACTTAATTAATAAATTACTGACTTAATTAATAAATTACTGACTTAATTAAATAACTACGGACTTAATTCATGAATTACTGACTTAATTTATGAATTATTGACTTCCTTAATGAATTACTGACTTCATTAATGAATTCATGAATTA
>JAKZAN010000355.1:0-83344 GCA_023053545.1 Lepidurus packardi
GGCCGAACTGAGAGATCGCGAGGCCAGCGATTCCAAAAGTGAGGGAAGCTCAGTGGATCTGGAGGCAGTATCCTCGACAAATAGCAAGTGACCTGTCGCAGTACCATCATCGCCGGATAAAAGAATGGCACGATGGGTCTATGTCCTCCTACGAGTTGCTTGAGCTCCTGGAGTTCATGCCTGAGCGAGGTGCCTTCAAGACCGCTGCCAGGGGCGGGGAGTATTCTGGCGATGAAAAGGTTTGGGTTCAGATCGCCAACGAGATAGCGATACTCCGGGCTTCCTATGTCCCCAAGGCCGATGGCGAACAGTGGGGATCGCAGATTCACCTTTCGCCGTTGAAGCTCAAGGAACTATCCGAGAAAGCCGACGCGCAGGCCGAAGTGCGGGAGAGTTTCTACGCATTCGCCGCGAAGCCGGGTGTTGCAGAACGCAACACCCCCGAAGTCGGGGATGATGATAACGGCGACCTTGAGGATTGGAGGTGAGTTGCCTTGGCGATTCATATCGACATATACGCCCATCTTCGTGAGCAACAGCTGATCAAAGAGGGCGACCAGATCCTCCGGCTCGTCGATCACTACACGGACGAGGCCAACAAGCGTTCGATAAGGGGCGCCCAGGGGCGCTCAAAGAAGCTCATCGCCCTCAACGACAAGCTTGAAACGTCTTTCGACGGCACGATCAACAAGATCGACGACTTCACTATTGCGCTCAACCGGCAAGAGAGGGCCACGCAAAGTCTTGCAGCCTCCGAGCGGGAAATGATGTTCCTTTTCCTGAGGTCCGAGAAGGATCGGGAGGAGATTACTAAGCGTCACACTGCTAACCAGAAAGAGCTTGCCGCCGCCAATCTGGATCTCGTCTACAAAGGCCAGGCGGTGACCAAGTCGGTTCGTGATGAAACCCGCGCCAGGTCCGACCTCAACGACGAGAACGCGCTGTACACCAAGAACGCCAAGGAAGTCACGCGCCTGGTTAACCGCAACAGGAAGGAGTTTACGCAGCTTTCCCGCACCACCAACAAGCTGCGCCGCGAGACGGAAAATCTGCACTCCGCAAACCTTGGCATTGTTCGGGACAACAAAGCCGTCGCCAGGTCGATGGATGGCATGAGCAAGGCCACTGAGAAGACCTCCAGGGCGCGAGAGCAGTACAACGAAATCCGCAAGAAGGACGGGGTCCGCTCATCGGAGATTAAGGCTCAGGGTCGCGTTCTCAAGGACGCCCTAGAGGCCGAAGCCCGTCAAGCACAGGACTTGAGTGCACAGATAATCGAGGTCGTTCGACAGCGCCGCAATCATGACACCGTAATAAACCAGAACGCGTCTTCGCTGCGCGATCTAACCCAGGACACCATCGACGCGAACCTTCGGGTGCAGCAGTTCCGAGACTCCAACCAAAGTCTGATTGACTCAAGCGCGACGCTGAGCCGGCGGTTCGATCGTGTTGGCGATACGACAGAAAAAGTTGTCCGCGAATATCGGAAGTTCAACGAGATGTCGCGGGATGGCTCGGTCAGCTCTGCCGCCCTGGCGGTGCAGGTCGGGAAAGTCAATACCGCTTACAGGGATCATCAGAAAGCCGTCAAGGATTCCAGTGCCGCTCTCGATGAGTATTACAGGCGCCAGGATGATGCCGAGAGAAAGGCGTCACAGGCCGCCTATCAGCAGATGCAGAGGGACAAGAGAAGGATCATGCCCCAGTCTGCGGGGCAGTACATAGCGCGGAACCTCGGCGCGCTCACCCCGCTGGGTACCTTGTCGCCCTCGGTGCTGCTTCCGGTTGCCGGAATCATAGGCACCATCGGCGAGGCTGTTGTTACCGCCAGTCAGTCCTTGGCCCTGCTGCCCGCTGCCGCTTACGCGGCAGCAGCGGGCATTGGCACTCTGGTTATCGGCTTTAGGGGCTTCGGCGACGCCCTCACCGGCATGGGTGACCCCAAGAAGTTCGCGGAGGCGCTGTATACGCTTTCGCCAAACGCCCAGCAGGCCGCGCTTGCGATCAAGAGTCTTGTCGATGGCCCCCTGGGTGACCTGAAGAGGGCTACCCAGGATGCGCTGTTCGCAAACGTGGGCGTGACCATTCAGAAACTCACGGAGACGCTTGGTCCGGCGATATCAAGGATGACGACCTCTATCGCTACGTCGCTCAATCAGATGTTCACCGGAATCTCCTTCGAGATGATGACTCCGGAGATGTCGGCGCGGATCACCACCATCACCACGAACATCTCAGAGATGTTCAACAATCTCAGGCCAGCTATCTCAGCGTTCAACAGAGCGTTCATGAAAATAGCCGAGACAGGTTCCGGGTTCCTGCCAGGGCTTGCCGACTCGCTTACAAGCGTGATGACGAAATTCGATGCCTTCATCACCAGGGCGCAGGAGGACGGGTCGCTGCAGAACTTCATGTCGAAAGGCATCGACGCTATTGCGGCGCTCAGCAAGTGGCTACTTGGGTTCGGTCAAGACATATACAAAGTCTTCGGCAATAAGTCGCCGGAAGAGTTCATGAACATGCTGAACACCCTGAAGGACGTCGCCATAGGGCTGATCGAGGTATTCCGCGGCGTCGCTTCGGCAATGGATACCTTGGCCCCGATCATCAAGAACCTTGTCGACTTCTTCGGCGGCTGGGAAAATGTGATGTTGGGAATTGTTTCCGGCGGTCTGCTTGTCGGGCTGTATAAGTTCCTTAAGTGGGGCAAGGAATTCCTTACCGTTTTCGGCTTGATCGGCCCCGCCGGCGTGAACGCCGCAAGGGGTGTTGGTGCCGTCAGCACGGCCGCCACTATCGCTGCTGGCGGTTCTGGAGTTACTGCCGCCGCGAAGCAGAGTGCGGCGAATACGGCCTCAGTGTTCGCGGCGGGTGGCACGACCGCGGGTAAGGGCTTCCTCGCTAATCTCAAGAACTCAATAAAGGGGGGTATCGGACCCGCGATCGGATTGGCGATTGCCGCGCCAATCCTTAACGGCCTTGATCGTGCGTTCAATGAGTGGATGGCGAGTAAGCAGGACAATCCACAGGAGGCAATGGATAACTACGACCAGAAGACGGAAAGGAATATCTTCCCGCAGTGGTTCCCCATTCTTCCGTTTTGGGAATCCCTGGTTCGGGACGGCTTGCCGTGGACGGATCAGCCGCCAGCCCCTCCGAAGCCACCGGCCACTGAGAGTTTCTATGAGGACTGGTATCCGGCAGGCGCGGACCCGGCAGGGGCCATGCCCGAGATACCACCGGGATACCAGTACCCGCTTCCCAACGTGCCGCTGGACGAAAACGGGAAAGCTCTGACGGAATCCGAAATCCTCAACCAGATTCGGGGACAGCTTCCGCGGGACTCATATGCTGTCGATCCGTTCACCGATCCGATCACCGGCCAGACGCTCAACCCGATGCTGCCCATCGGGCCGAACGGGCTTCCGGAGTACCCAGCTGGCGGCGTGGCAGGGACGCCCAGCATCCAGGGTCCGGTCATGCCGCAGTACAACTCGTTCGGTCAGATGACCGGGTATGGCGCGAACATGGTCGACCCCGAGGCGGTGTTCGACGCGCAGCTTGCGGTGGTGGACAGGGGACGCGATCTTGAGGAGGCCAAGAAGGATCTGCTGGCAGGCCAGAAGTCGGGCGTCCTCAGTGCAGAAGAGATTAATGACCTTGAGCGCAAGGTCTTGGATGGAAAGCTTTCGCTGCACAAATCCCTGGTTCAGCTAGGTAAAGCTCAAACCGGAGACGTCGAGAAACTTAAAAACTCTACCGATGACATGAAGGATGCTCTCGGAGACTTCGGTTCCGTGATCGACAAGGACTTCGGCATCAGCAAGGGCCTGCCGGGAATTGCCGAGAACCTGACGAGGTTCCTCGCCAGCTTGGCGTTCGCCCCGGCATTCGGTGCCATGCGCGGCGCGCAAGCCGCTTTGGGCTTCCCCGGCGGAGAAGGTACCGGTTACGGCCTGGCGGGCGCTGCCGCGGTATCCAGGGGCTACTACAAGGGCGGGCCGATGGACCCCAACGCCCAGCCTCGGGCGGGAAGCTACACTCCCGGCTATTCGAGTGGCCCGTCGGTAACTTCTGCTGGCACCCCGGACCCTGCGGCAACAACGGGTGGAGCTGGCGCGGCCGCTTACAATCCCAACTCGCCGATTAAGCTGAATCCGAATAACACGTCCACCGCCGGTTTGAAGCCGCAGAGCATGGCACTGCTCGGCCTCATTCAGGGGATGCCGCAGTTCCAGAACGTCAAGCTCGGGTCGGCAAAGCAGGGTCGTGAGGGCGATCCCTTCCCGTGGCATCCCAACGGCCAGGGGCTCGACTTTAGCCTCAACGCCAATGATCCCGCGCAGAGCGCGCAGGGCGATCAGTTAAAGGCGTTCCTTGAAGCCAACAAGGCGCAGTTCGGGATCAACCACGTCCTATGGAAGACGATGCAGGGCGGGGATCATTTCAATCATCTGCACGTCGGGCTGAATGGTTCGGGCAATGGAAAGGCCGACACTTCGCCGTTGATGCAGGGACTCGGCAGTATTGTTCCGCCAGCGGGGGGCGCGGGCGCTGGGGTCACCCCCACCATAGCGTCGCTAGGTTCCGGTATCCCAATTCCGCTTCCGGTTACGATCGTGGGTGGCGCTGGTGCCGGGCTGCCAGGAATTACCCCGCCACCCGGTACGCCTGGTGCACCGGGTACCCCGCCAGCTGGTCCGCCTGCCGCGCCGGGTGCCCGTCCAGCCGCTCCGCCGACAAACAAGCCGGGATGGACTTACCACCCCAATGGGATGCCGCGGTCAGCGCCTCCAGGAACAGGCACGGACGCCTTCTCCAACGACGTGGCTGACTGGTATCGAAGCCAGGGCAAGGAGCCGCCCCCCGCGTACGCAAAGTACGGCACAAAGGCTGCGCCAATGGGTCCGCCTGTGCCAGTCGCTCCGACACCCCCGCCAGTCGACCCGGCACTCCTGCCAGTCGTCCCCGCGGTGCCGTTCAGCCCCAACCCGTTTGACCCCAGCAACAATGCGGGCTTGCCGAAGTTCGCCACCGGCGGCGAAGTGCCGATCATGGCGCACAGCGGCGAGCATGTTCTGACTCGCGAGGACGTTGCTGCGCTCGGCGGTCAGTCGGGGGTTTACAACTTCCGCCGTTCGCTGCACAGCTACGAAGTGGGCGGTGCGATTCCGCGTACCCCGTTCAGCCCTGACCCGTTCGACCCCAGCAACAATGTGGGCATTCCGATGCCGGCGCGGCCGACAAGTCCGAAGGACTTGGCTAAGCCAACGGACCTGGGTTCACTCCTTGGTGTTGGGGATAACGCTCCGCAGTCAGCCCCACCACCACCCGCGGCCCCTGCCGTCCCCGCTACTCCGGTCCCCGTTGTTCCTGAGGTTCCTGCCCTTCCCGCCGTTGCCGCTCCTGCCGTTCTCCCTGAAACCGTTCTGCCTCCCGGCGCTGAAACCCCCGGCGCGGTCATCGGTGCCCAGGCCGAAGCCCCGGCGGGCTATGGCGGTGGGTTTGAGTTCACCGGGGGTGGGCTTGCCGGGTTGGCGGCGCAGGGCCTCATGATGGCAGCGACATCAGGCGCGGGGATGGCTGGGATGGCCGCTGGCGCTGCCGGCGGCGGCGGCGGTGGTGGTGGTAATCCCATGGGTGCGATAGCTAGCTTGGGGATGGAAACGGCGATCAAGCTGGGCCAGCGGGGCATCGAGTACGGCGCGCAGGTTGCCGGTATTGCCACCCAGGGGTTGCTTGAAACCTTCCTCCCGGCTGGTGGTTCGGAGTTGGCGTCAAACAACTGGCTCACCAGAATTGTTGGCGGTGTTGTCGGTGCCGCACCCGCGATGGCCAACCTGGCTGGCGGGGCAGGTGCGTCGAATCAGAGCACGCTCCCCGGCGTTGGTCCGCCCACACCAGAGCAGATCGCCGCGCAGGGTATGGACCCGAACCGGGCGCAGCACACCGGTACAGGCGCACCAGCGGGGCCGTACACCGGGGTGAACATCCAGAACTACGTCGTGTCGGCGGCTGAGGATCGTGCCGGTCAAGACCTCGCCCGGTACCAGCCCATGCCAGGGGCGCGCTGATGTTGATAATCGCGGGGTGTTGCAAAACGCAACACCACCCCACTGATGGGCGGTGTGTCCAATGGCAGGCGGAAACATAAAGCGTCGGATTCCGGCGAACCCCATTACGCCGCACGGTGCCTACTACCTGCTGAGCGGCAAGAAGCCGAACATGGCGTATCGGTCCTACGACGACACGTCCGTCTATCACCTGATGGGCGGCATGTCCATTCCCGATCGGTACACCGCACCTGAGTCGATACGGCTCAAGTCACTCAGCGGGCTAATCGCACCGTGGGCTCCGATCGAACAGAAAGGTGCTACCCAGGACGGTGTCACCTTCGTCGATGCGCTTTACGATCCGATTGACGCGGACATGACGGTGATCGCAACCGGAAAAACGCCGGAAAGCACTGCCCAGCTGATCCGCGACTGGATCGCCGCGTGGGACGCCAAAGAGCCTGGCGAGTTGTCGTTCTTCGACCACGGCTCCGGTCGCTGGTGGGCGCCCGTACGGTGGACCCGCAACCCGGTCGACAAGATCCGAGGCGGCAACTTCACCGTTCAGGAGTTCACCTGGCCGTTCAAGGCTGAGGATGCTTTCTGGCGGACCTACGACCACACTGCTGAGTTCCGGTTTGGCTACAACCAGCTTTATGAAGAGTTCGAGAACCTGAATAACTGGACGATCGCCTACAAGGGCACCGGAACCGGGACGGTAACCGCCTCCCCCCAGTTCACCGGCGTACTCGCGTCCGTATTCGGCAGCGGAGATTCGTACGCCGGGTGGTCGAAAGGCAATAGCAAGCAGGGTCGCACGGCGACTCTTCGGCGTACTGGGTTCAGCACTGGCACTGATACCCAAATCGCTTTCATGAGGTTCGGATCGTTTCCGTCATGGAGTCCTTTCGACGAGGCATACAACGACATCTGGTTGCGTATGGGCAGTGGCACGCCGGGCCAGAACGGTCTACGCCTTCGGATCCAAAGCTTCAACATCGAGGTCTCTTACTTCGTTAACGGCGTCGAGACGACATTGCGAAACAGGCCCATCGTTACACCCATCCCCGGCGAGACGTGGAGTTTCATGGCCGGTGTTGACGGCGACGCCAGAACGTATCGCGTGCTTCGCGGGTTGAATGGCCTAATTCCCATATTGACCATCAAGGAGCCGGGTACCGGATCGCGGCTTGGTTCGGCCTACCGGGGCGTGGGTTTCGGGATGGAGTCTGGCACCGGGGAGCTTTTCGAGCTTCCGCCCGCCTCCGTGCTGGCTTTCTGGGGAGGCGACAACGCCACGCAAACCCAGTCGGGAACACTTAGTCGGATCAACGTGGGCGATCAGCCCATGTGGGATCGCTACACCCTGTACGGGCCTGGAACCTTCCGCATCGGCTCTGGCCCGGGCAGCACCGACATGGTGGAATACGGCCCGCTGCTACCCAATCAGATTGTGCAGATACGCTCAGACCCCCGCAAGCGGGGTGTCGTGGACCTGACTGCTGTGCCGCCTAGCCCGCAGGAACTTAAGTTCTGGCAGCGAGCGATGAAAGATTTCGTTTCGTTCGCTTCCGGAAACAACGCTTCCCCTCTTGCGGAGGAACTGCTGTCACTGTTCGGAGTCAAGCCGCCTCAGGGGAACATGTACAGCTTGCTGGATGGCAGGTTCGCTGAACCGATCCCGCCGAAACCGGTCGCCGGTCCAGTTGAGGAATATCAAGTCCTTGTTGAGATCGTGGATGGCAACGCCGATTCCAGGATTGTCGCAGCGGGCACACCCCTCAGGAGGTGGCCCCTCTAATGGCAGCCGACCTGGAACTTCTCAAGCGGGATTTGCTTTACGGCGATCCCATCACTTCCTCTGCCGCCGCCGAGAAGCTGGCGAACCAGAACTCGGCCGTCGATCAGACCTGGCATGTTTCGGTGTACGACAAGATGTGGGTGAAGATCGGCGAACTCGGCGACGACATGATCTCGCTGCAAGGTAACGATCCCCGCAATAAGATGCCCGCCGCGCAGTTGAAGATCAAGGGCGAATCGCAGCTTATCGACGCCTTCATGAACTGCTCTTCAACGCACGTTGGGGTTGTTATCGAAACGGCCGGCATCCGGTTCGCGTTTTACGTTGATACTTTCGACTACGAGTTCGATAACGGCGCATGGGTGGGGACCGCCAACCTCAACGGCATTTGGGACATCCTGAACTACCTGGTGATCTGGCCGAACTGGTGGCTGCCGATACAGTTCCAGCTGTTCTCGCACGCTGTGTTCATCGGACCCCTCTGCACTGTCGTTGAGTCGATGATTTCGGAGAACGCACTGCGGATTCAGTCCGGCCTGTGGGAGTTCGTTAACAACGCGGCCAGCCTCAACCCTGACATTCGGACCTGGTTCGGGACGCTTCTGCAGTCCAACGGAAACATCTTTGACATGCTGAAAACGCCCATCTATGTGGTGCGTACCAACCCGTTCCTTGACACCAGCCCGCTCGTCGCCCGTACCGTCCGAATGGAAACGTGCGGCGCAGTCATCGAAGACATCACCCGTTCCTACGGGGTCAACACAAACGTCGATCTGTGGCTGCCCGGTGACGACCAGCCCGACTATTGGACGCAGACGTTCCCTTTCCTGGCGCTCACCCAGCCGACGTATGTGGTGTCCGTCAAGGACCGTTCGCAGATCACAGGCCCTACCGGGACAGTCATCGACTCGGCGGTGCGTCAGGTCGTGGACGTTGCCGGTACGTTCTTCGAGGGCGTCCTGCCATTCATTGAGAAGGTTCCCGGCCGGGACGGTGTGTTTATCGCACCGATCCTGGGTGTCGATCACGTCGAACCGTGGGCGGTGCTGATCGCACCGGAACCCGGCCAAAAGGGCAACGTCCTCACTTGCCGAATTAGCTTCCACACCCCGAAAGGGTGGCAGCACATTATCGGCGGCCGTTCGCCGAAGTGGTTGAACGACCTGATGAACGCTACCTACGCCTGGATCATCGACTCCATTTCGATCCTGCTTGGCTTCACCGGCATCCCGTCAAACCTGCTAGAAGGGTTCCTCAACAACACCATTCTGGCGTTTCAGATGGTGCAGCATTACGACCGCCGCGACGAAGTTGGTCCGTACCATCCCGGCGTTGAGGTATTCCACGCGACCACATCTTCCCCGTACAACGTCGAAACCGTGTTCGGCTTTATCAACGCCCTGTGGGAGTCCCGCGGCTGGGTGTCAGTGATGGCTACTTTCCGTAACGCTGAGGTGTATACGCTGGGCAAGGACGTGTTCCGAGGCGGGCTTGTCTCGGTGCTGTATATGGATCGGACCAGGATCTTCACCGACTACGTTGAAGAAGTTACGTTCCAGATTGACCGCAATAAGCGCGATATTCTTCTACAGATAGGCGACGGGAAGGCCGAGGAGTCTCCATTGGCTAAGCATCAGCGGTTCATTACCGGAGTGCTTGAGTCGATTAACGTGCTCACCTTGGCCCCGCAGCAATGATGACTAGCCCGACGATGAGTGGGTGTTGCAAAACGCAACACCCGAAAGGATAGCGACCATGCCGGTAACTAACTGGACAAGCACAATCATCGACGGGAAAGAATACCTCGTCATTGACGTAGCGAAGTTCCGCATCCCGATGGACTGGGATCCAAGCTCAAGCATGTTCATCGCCGTGGCGGCACCGGATGGCGGACTGGGTTCATTCCCCGGCCTGGTCCAGGGCGACCCCGGCCCCGCTCCTGTCATCGACACGGCGATCAACTTCACTGCACTTGCTTCCGGCGATCCGACCCCGGACTCTGCGTCGTGGACAGCGGTCGGGGTCAATACCTACAAGTTGAACCTTGCGCTACATCAGGGGCCGCAGGGCGACGTCACTTCTTTCAATCTCTCCGACGCCGATGACGTGGCGGGCACCCGCTTGGCGGGAAGGATCATCGCTGTCAACAGCGCGGCCAGCGGGTATGAGTACGTCACCCAGAAGGCCGGTGATGAGTATTGGCCCGCGAGCATCCAGAACACGCCGACCGGCAACTCGGCGTACACGTTGTGCCAGGTATCCATTCCAGCGCAGCCGTGGGCGTGGCGACCCCAGGTGTCGGGCTGGTGCGTAGTCACCGGGACGGGTGCCGACGTTCGGGTGGATTTGATTGCCCGGCTCGACGACCAAGCCGCGGGCAGGGTCCTGGGCCGGGGCCGGGGCAAGATCGGGCAGAACACTGACGGTTCTCCCACCGTGCTTGTGTCAGGCCCCCCGTCCGGTTCGGCAGCCGACTACAACAAGATCGCGGCCGGCGCTTCCGCGACCATCTTCCTTCGGGCTGAGCGGCAGACCGGTTCTCAGACGTTCAGCACCGTCGGTACTGCTACACAGTTCAGCGTTAGGGTGTGCCCTGTTCCATGACTTCTGACGGTGCGATTCCCGACTGGCTTAACCCGGTTCCGTTTGGGGATGTCGGCCATGGGCAGCTTCCCGGCGATCCGCAACAGTGGGCCGTCATGTCGGAAGATCAGCTGCTGCAAATGCGGCTACAGCTGTTGGAAAGCATTCTCTCGTCAGTGGTCCAGGCCGTGCGCGGCGTATTCTTTCCCGGCCCGTTCGGCGCGGCGCTCGATCAGCTTATCGAGTGGGCATCCCTGCTTCTTTTTGGTGGGGACCTGCTCGACGCAATCAACGGGGAGTACGAGGGTGACAACCCTGTGCTCCAGACGATCCAGTTCATCCTCACGCCGGTTCGCTGGATATGGCAATTCTTCGGCTACGTCCTCACCGAGTTCCTGAGGCCCGTATTCCTCTACCTCCAGGAGTTGTGGAATCAGTTCGTCGTTGACTGGAACGGGATCGACTGGACGACCCCGCTGACGGCGATCCACTCCGCGTGGATGCTTTTCATCGACAACATACTCAACTTCGGCCCGTGGCTGGTCAGCAAGATCGAGGAAGCCTCTGGCCTGTCCGACATTCCCAACTTCCTTGCGACAGACGTGCTGCGTGAAGTGTGGACGACCTTCAACACGGAATGGTCGGCAATCAGCTTCGCCAACGGCTTTGCCCTGTGGGACGCGCTGCGGGCCGTGCTTAACCTCGTTCGCGGAACGGTTCACTGGCTGGCTGTCGTATTCCGAAACCTGACCGGCATTGACCTTGAGAACCTGCTCGAGTCGCTGGGCGCGACCGCGCTGGCGGCGGCGTTTACCACCTGGGGTAACACCCTCATCGGGATCAACTGGGCGAACCCCGTCGCTGGCCTCATGACCGCTATCAGTGCGTTCATCACCCTGTTCCAGGACATTGGGAACTGGTTCCTGGCGTTGATTGACTCATGGCTGGGGTGGAGCACCGCAACAGTTCACGACATGTTTTCTAGCTTCCAGAACTTCGTTGAATCCTTGATTCGGTACTTCTTCGGAGGCACTGCACTCGCCAGCTTCACCTCGGTAATCGACAACTTGGCCGGTGGCGCGAACGCAACTCTGACGGACGCGATCAAAGCGGTGAGCGGTGTTCTGGAGTTTGTCTCCAAGGCATTCCAGCCACTGATTGACGCCCTCTTCAGCGGCGACATTGCCGGTGATGTCCTTAAAGAGGTTGTTGAGTTCTTCAACGGCATCATTAACACGTCTGGTTCCATTGCTACCGGGATAGCGGAATTCGCGAGTGGCGCCGGGGGTGCCGTTCTGGAGTTCGTCTCCAAGGTATTCCAGCCGATGATTGACAGCTTCTTCAACGGAGACATCGTCGGTAATGTTGTTAAAGAGGTTGTCGTATTCTTCAACGGCATCATTAACACGTTTGGTTCTATTGCCGCCGGTATCCCATCGTTTACCTTTATCACTGACAAGATCCTTGATGTTGTTGAGGAAATCGGCGGCTGGGTCTACGGGATTATCAACACCCTGACGGGTGGCCTGTTCGGGTCAATCCTTGACGGGCTGGCGGCTCTCGCCGGGCTTGTTGCGAACATTCCGCTCATCGGGCCGATCGTCTCGTCCATTGTGCGCCCGGATTGGCGGAACTCTATCGGCTTACCGGCGAGTTCACTGGCTGATTTGAAGTCAGCGGCAGCCGAGAATCTGACAACCTCATCGGTGCTGTATTCCAACAACCTGTACGGGCAGATTCCGTCCGACCTTCTGCCGCCTACGGGATCTGGCGACGTCGCGGATTACAAGCCGAACCTGGTCTCCGATCCAAGCTTCAAGTCAGCAGCTGCCGTGCAGTCCGGTGAGGGTTGGTCGTGGGATCCGACGACGAGCCGCACCCCGGGCGACGGCGGTTCCGCAAAGCTGGTCGGCGACGGCGGTGTGAAGCAGATGTTCTCCAACCGGGTGGCGGTATCTCCTGGCCAGGAGCTTGAAGTGTCGGTGTGGGCAAAGTGGGAGAAGCCTTCCGCGGCACGTCCGACGATCAGCGTTGGCCTGCGAGCGTATAACGGCGAGGCGGTGGTCTTCACCAACTCGTTCGCTTCACGGTCGAATGTGGTTACGAACAGTTCGGGTGTGGCCGGTCAGGTCAACGGCTGGGTGCAGCTAAAGGGCACCTACGCGATCCCGACCACCACCGCCATGACGCATGTGCGGTTGTCGCTCTCCGTACTGAACGCTCCGTCTGCTACGTCGGTGTGGTTTGACGAGGCCGCGCTACGCAAAGTGTCCTTGATCCAGCCCACGCTGGTTGGCGGGGTTGGCACGAGTTCGCTAAGCCTCGCGGACGACATTGAGAATGCTGTCGGTTCAGATCAGTTCGATGACCTGCTCAGGGCCATTTCAAGGAAGACCGGATACACCCTCGCTGACGTGCAGGCCACGGTTGAGGACTTCCTCGACGGGGACTCCACGATCAGTGGCGATCAGGTCAAGGCCGGAAATATCGCGTCAAGGTTTATCAGTGATCTAGGTTTGACGTGGGACACAATCTACAAGGGCGTTAAAGATTCCCCGCCGCCTACTGCCAACGATCTTCCTACTGCGTTCGCGGCCCTGGCGAGTTGGCGCACTGTTATTACATCGGCCGGCGGCCTTTCCTCCGGTGCTGATGCGGCGGCGAACGGAGCGGTCAGGCGGGTAGACGGCCTCGAGAAGAACTACGCCGATCTGAAAACCTATGTCGGGCTAATGGCTGATGACATTCGGAAGGTGACGCTCGCGGCAGGCATTGCCCCGACAACACCGCCTACCCCGCCTGGTGATACCCCCATCAACTTCACGTCGGTTAACGACAACTTCGACCGTACCGCGATCGGCAGCGGCTGGACGGTCAGTTACCGGAGCAGTGTCGCCAGCGCGCTCATTATTCCTGATCAAAACAACGCGTTCTTTCAGGTGCCGGAGTTTTACAACACCCACAACACGTTCTCGGCAGTATTTAATGGCGGCAATAGCTCCACCGAGTACCAGCGAGTGTTCTGCACGTTGGGCAGCGCGCCTGGTCGCCCCGGTTTTGGAAGCCCTGGTTACAACGATCTGCTGGGCAGGGTTGCCAGTTCGACTCAGTGCATCGTTGCGCGGTTCTACAACGATCCGGGCAGGACTATCCGACTATTTTGGCGTAGTGGCGGGTTGGAGGCTGACCCGTTCGGGCCGTCGAACCAGTTCGGCACATTCGCCATGCCGTCCGATCTGTCGAGCGGTTCGGTGCTTGAGTTTTATGTGGGCACCAAGTCCGTTAACGATCAGACGAAGTGTTTCGTCAAGGTGGGCACTTGGATTTCCGGCACTGCAACGATGAACGCTTCGGCGCTATCGGGCATGGGTAGGGGCTGGGGATTCGGCGGCGGTAACGGTCTCTCGTTCCCGGCCCCGCTGTCGGCATCTCAGTACGCTGGCAAGGTCAACTTCTGGGGGGCCCAGGATCAATGACGCTTCCGGTGTTCTACTACGCCTGCGGAACCAACTTCATCTGGAATACGCCTGGTCTCGTCATTCCGATGTCCACTCCTGAGCCGATCAACATCAAAGCGCTGGATGGAAAGACGATTCTGTGGGATGGCAACATTCCCAACGATCCTTTCCCTCGTCTGCTTGAGCCAACCCTGTGGGACTATGAGCGGGTTCAATACCCGGCGCAGCTGCTATGGGCAGGGATGTCAGTTGAGGCTGGCGTTGAATACATTATTTCGCGGGTTACTCAGACGCCGGTGGGCACCCCCTTTGCCGTCGGCGGCTATTCGCAGGGCGCGGGGGTAGCTAGCCGCGTATACAACGAGTGCCGGCAGGGGCGTCTATCCGATAGACGCGCTGATCTTCGAGCCGTCGTCACCTTCGGCAATGTCATGCGCGAGCAAGGTCATACCTTTCCCAATTCCAGTGGGTATTCTGGCGCGTGCGATGTTCCTGGGGATACGCGTAATGGTCATGGCGTTGCTCCCACCTGGGAGAGCAATGACTACTTCGGGATGCTGACGAGTCCTTTCATCCAGCGTTTTGCCCGGTTGCGGAACACTGAGGATTTATTCTGGGACTTCACGATGCCCAATGAAGTTGCCAGCGGCATGGGCAGTTCAACCTATGAGTCCTTAACGCTGCAGAACCTCTTTGGCGATGCCCTACGGCTGGTTCCACTGGGGCTGGTTGCCTCGCTCCCCCTCGCTATCCTCACAGGTGTATTCACGAAACTTGGCGAGTGGTCTTCTGCGCCCCCCGGGGTTCCACAGGAGAACCTTGTGGTGCGGGTCGTTGACGCGGTAACGGGAGTGATCAAAACCGCGAGCGGTGGTGGGCACGTTATGTATCCACACTATCCGCCGCCGAACTCAGACGGCTCCATCCCCGCCTCCGGTGATACCTGCTACCAATTGGCAGCGAAATATCTGAACACGGTGGGCGCCAGGATCTACGACGAGTTGAATCCAACGGTGGTCGCGCCAGTCGGTAGGGCGGCTTTCTCGTGGTACACGTCATTGCCGAGCGGTTAGCCGATGGGAACTGTAGACGTCCGCAGGGACCAGGTTGGGGAATGGTTCCTACCAGCCCCGTTCATCACCATCGCTGATGCCCTGGCAATAGTGTCGGCCCGGGCAGATACGGTGGTGTCCGGACTGGTGGGTTCCGCGTCGGTAGTGCCTACAGGCGCTGCCCCGACGCGGGTGTCAGGGATTCTGGCCCAGGCCACTGTTGCCCCATTCGGATCGGTGTTCATTCGACCCCTGATGTTGGCTTCTGCCGTAGTGGTGTTCAATAACACTGGTTCGTCGGATAAGGACATCGCGCTTCGCCCCGCCCCCGCAGTGGTCGAGATTATCGCTCCCGCCGAGGTGGTAGTGGCAACCTCCGGCGTGGCCGCGGTGACAGTGACCCCCTCGGGGAGTCTGGTCACTGCTACTACAGGCACCGCGCAGGTTGAGTTCGCCTACTACGGCGACGGTAACTTTCCGGTGCTTCCGTGGCGGTTGCCTAATCTTTTTGCTGCCCCACGAAACATCTTGGACGCTGCCGCGCTAGTGGAGCCAACGGCCCTGGGAACGATCAATGCTGTAGCTGGGTTCGCGGGAGTGGTGTTGCCGCAGTTCCAGGGCAATGCGACGTTGATCCGTAAGGGTTCGACTCCGATTCTTCCGTGGTTTCTTCCGGTGGTCTTTGATGATCTGCCAGCGAACGTGAATCTTGGTCTGGCTCGCCTGGTATTCAACATGGACAGTGAGAGCATTGTTTCTGTTAACGGGCAATCTACTGTCACGATTGTCGCACCAGCTTCATCGCTTCCTTCCGCTGTGTTCCCGTGGCTGTTCCCTGTTATCTTGATCGGGGAGGTATAAAAGTGCTGAAAGGTTGTCGATATGGCGTTCACTAGCGCATCAAAAGACGCGGCGGTCAATGCGCTGACTGCATTAGGTAACTGGATTTCGTTGCATAACGCAGATCCCGGGACCACAGGCTCGTCGAACATTGCCGGGGTGGACCGTCAGCAGACGACGTGGGGCGCTTCATCGTCAGGTACCTCGTCAGGTTCCCAGGTGACTTTTTCGTCGGTTCCGTCTGGTAGCTACACCCATTACGGGGTGTGGTCCGCCCAGACTGGTGGGACCTTCCGGTGGGGTTTCGCGCTGGCCCCCGGCGTGACCTTGTCCGACGTTGGCACCGTGCTGATGACTCCCAGAGTCACGTTCCCGTAGAAGGGTCTGGAGTTCCATGGCGGTTTTGAAGAATACGTGGCAGAACGGCGAGCAGTGGAACGCCAGTAATCAAAACGAGCTTGCTGACGAAGTAAACAGTAAGTACGTCAAGCCGACGTCGGGTGTGCCGATCACCGATTTGACCGCTTCCGTACAGGTCTCGCTGGGCAAGGCCAACACGGCAGTTCAGTCGGTAGCCTCCACGGACATTACCGATTCGACCTCGACAGGCCGTGCCGTGCTGAAGGCCACAGACGCGGCGGCTGCCCGTACTGCCATTGGCGTGGCATACGGGACTACGGCCGGAACGGTCACGCAAGGCAACGATGCTCGGCTGTCTCCGACCTCAACTTCACTGACGGATTCCACAGTGACCGGGCGCGCGCTCATCACGGCTACTGACGCGGCGACGGCTCGTACCGCCATTGGCGTGGCATACGGCACCGTGGCCGGGACGGTGGCGCAAGGCAATGACTCGCGCCTGTCAGATTCCCGCACTCCCACCGCCGCCGGCCAGGTAGCCGACCTCTCCATTGTGGGATTTGGTTTCAACACAGCGCGAGCGACCGGGACGGGGGATTTCCCGTTTGGGGTAAAGCTGCAACGTGCGATCACTTTCAGTTCGGTGACCTATCGTGCGGCGACTGCCGACGCTTCGGGGAACCTTGTGGTTGAGCTTCGCAAGAACGGTGTGGCGGTTTCGGGTTCGTCGGCCACGATTGCGGCGGCGAGTCAGGTTGCCGGGGGAACCGCCACCGGAACATGGGCGTTCGCCGAGGGCGATGTGGTAACGGTTCAGGTCACGTCTGTTGGCACTACCCCAGGAAAGGGGCTGATTGCCGACGTGAAGGGTCTGACTACGTGATAATTGCTGTCACCAATACCGGGAATTCTGTTCCGACAATCACCAGCTTTAGTCCGTCCAGCCTTACCGGCGGCGGGCAGATTGCATCTAACGTCACGATCAACGGTACGAATTTCGTTTCGGGCAGCACGACGGTAACGGTAGACGGCAGTTCGCGCACGGTGACCTTTGTCAGCACGACGCAGATCACCGTATCGTTCCCACCGCTGGCGGCCAGCACGACGACGGTTGTTGTCACGACACCGGGTGGATCCGTTTCGGCCAGCTATACCTACACGGTTCCTGCGCCCAGCATCGACAGCATCAGCCCGGAATCGGGCACGTCAGGCACAAGGATTACCCTCTACGGCTCAAACATGAGCGGCGGGACTGTCAGTATCGGCGGCACCACCGTATCGGCCAGCTTCGGTGTCAATTCGACGGCCTTTACCTGCCCGACCTTGGGGGGTGACGGCAATAGGACAATCAGTGTCACCACTGCCGGTGGTACCGCAACCGCGACGTTCTACTACATCATGCAGCGTGCGCCGGAAACTACGTCCTACACAAGCGGCTCAGGCAGTTACTCGATTCCGTGGTGGGCGAACTCCGTAGATGTGGTCTGCCTGGGTGGTGGCGCGTCAGGCGAGGGCGGATCAATCAACGGCAGGAACGGCGGCATGGCCGGATCGTGGGCGGCATCCTCATTCTCCAAGGGCAGTTCCGCTACATACTCATATTCGGTTGGCGCTGGTGGCGTGAGCACGTCCAGGTTTGACCGGACCATTGCCGGTACCGCCTCTACCGGTAATGGCGTGAGTGGTGCCGGTGCGCCCGGTGGCGGTTTCAGTAACACCAGCGGCAGCACGATTGGCGCGGCACCATCCCCTACGACCTATTCGTACAACGGGGCATCGTTCACACCGGACGGGCGCAACGGCTACGGAGGCGACGCCTCTACGGTATCTGTAAATCCCGGCGGTGCTGGTGGTGGCGGTCAAGTCTGGTTCGTCGCACGTCAATAGAGATGGGGAAATAAATGAAGAATCTGAAAATCACCTACGGGGAAGCAGTTCTCTGGGATGGGCCTGTGAGTTCCCTGGAATGGTCAGACTCTGAGAATGGGGTGAAGATTGAAGGGCGCCTGAAAGCCAAGCCTGTCAGCGGCGGTCCGGGCCTCGGCGGCGGTATCCTCGACATGCTGACAAAAGCTTCAAAGGCTAAAGCATCCCAGATGGAAGGGGAAGCCCATGAGGCGGGGGGTGTTGCAAAACGCAACACCCCGATTGTCGAGACGGTTGAGCCTGAGTTGGAGGATTCTGCGTGAGTGACTACATAGGCGCACCGCCCGTCACCAAGAAGATTCCCGTCACCAGGGGCTGTGACTTCTCTTTCACGATCCAGCGTACCGACGCACAGGGCGAGCCGGTCGATTTCGATGAGGGGACCACCGTGTACCTGTGGATCGACATTGACAGAACGAGCCCCACCAGGGTGAATGCAGTGGTTTCTGGTTCGACCGCCGCAGTGACGATCTCTGATGCCGTGTGTGACCAGGTTAAGAATTCGACTCGTTGGCGTGCGGTGATCGACCAGGGCGATCTGGAGGTTCCGCTACTGGTGGGGAAGTTTGAGCGCAATGACGGGTAGCTTCATTGTTCAGAGCGGTGTCGTTTCGGTTGAGATCGAGCCGCCGGCCGTTGTCGATGCAGTGCTGGTTCAAGGTCCGCAGGGGCTCACCGGACCAAACGGCCCCCCCGTGGAAGTACGCGTACAGACGCTTGATGGTGACGGCACTACGGAAGACTTCCAGTTGGATGCCCCCGCCGCGTCGGATTTATCGGTCCAAGTGTTTCGTAACGGCCTTGCAGAGATAGTCGGAGTAGGATTTACTACGAGTTCCGACGGAGACAACACTGTAGTCAGCTTCTCGACTGTCCCACTGGCAGACGATGAAGTTCAGGTTGTCTACCAGGTATAGAAGGAAGTGGCATGGCGCAAACACAGATCAACGGCGGCACACAGATCCGCAGCGGGACCATCACCGCCGACAGGCTGGTCGAGGGAACCCTCAGTAAAACCTCCGTTGGCCTGGGCAACGTCGACAACACCAGCGACGCCAATAAGCCGGTCTCCACGGCCACTCAGACCGCTCTCGACCTCAAGCAGAACCTGTCGGCGAAGGGCCAGGCCAACGGCTACGCCTCCCTCGACGGTGGCGGCAAGGTTCCGGTCTCCCAGCTGCCTAACTCCATCATGGAGTACCAGGGCGTCTGGAACGCCTCGACCAACACCCCCACCCTGGCAAGTGGCACTGGCAACACCGGCGATGTGTACCGTGTGTCGGTCGCGGGAACCGCCCTGTCGTTGGATTTTGAGGTCGGCGATTACGTCATCTACAACGGCACCACCTGGGAAAAGTCCGACACCACCGACGCAGTGGCATCGGTCGCGGGCCGCACCGGCAACGTCGTCCTGACCAAGACCGACGTGGGCCTGGCCAACGTCGACAACACCAGCGACGCCAACAAGCCCATCAGCACCGCCACGCAGACCGCGCTGAACGGTAAAGAGCCGACGATCACCGCTGGAACTACCAGCCAGTATTGGCGCGGCGACAAGAGCTTCCAGACGCTCGACAAGTCGGCTGTTGGCCTGAGTAACGTCGACAACACCAGCGACGCCAACAAGCCAGTCTCCACGGCAACGCAGACCGCTCTTAACCTCAAGCTGACCACCGCCAACTACGTCGTGCGGGAAACCCCGTCCGGCTCGGTGAACGGCACCAATACCGGCTTCACCCTGGCATTCACCCCGGTGGCGGGTAGCGAGTCGGTGTACCTGAACGGCATCCTGCAGGAGCCGGGAACGGGCAACGACTACACCATCTCTGCGGCGGCGATCACCTTCCTGTTCACCCCGGTGAGCGGCGACAAGATTCGGGTCACTTACATCAAGTGAGCGGCGTGAGCGTCCCGGGGGGTGTTGCAAAACGCAACACCCGGACTGGACAGACCGGCGGTAAGGACGCGATATGCCCCGCACTGAGGTAACCGGCAGCCAGATCAAAGACGCATCGGTATCGCTTACCGCCGACGTCGTTGACACCCTGCCTGTTACCAACGGCGGCATCGGAGTAGCCAGTCTGGCCTCAGGAAGCGTTCTCGTCGGCGCGGGCACCAATGCCGTCGGAGTTGTTTTCCCTGGCACAACCGGGAACGTACTCACCTCCAACGGCTCGACTTGGGTATCCGGCACGGCAGGTCAGCCGAAGTTTATGACCGGCACCTCAGCTACTGCGGCAGCCACCACCGCCAAGACGGTGACCCTGGACAGCCCGTGGGCGACGACCACCCCAGCAGCGGGCGATTGGCTCGTCATCAACTTCTCCAACGGGCACAGTATCGCCACGCCAACTCTGGCGGTGAACGGCGGCACCGCCTACCCGATCCGTACCGCCAACAATCAGAGCAACGCTTCCAACACCGCCACTGCGGCTGGCTACCCGGTGCTGCTGTACTTCACCGGGACTGCCTACATCCTGTCCGGCTCAACCGCCAACACCACCTACAACGAGATTAGCGCCGCGGAGATCGTCAGCACGACCGACGTCAATACGCGCCTCATTAGCGGTCAGCGCGCCGAAACCCTGATGGCCAATGAGGCCACCAAGACCCGCACACTGACCGGCAAAACAATCTCCGGCGCCTCTAACACCCTGTCGAACATCGCCCAATCCTCAGTCACCAGCTTGACCACCGACCTGGCGGGCAAGCAGTCCACAAGCGAGAAGGCCCAGGCCAACGGCTATGCCTCGCTGGACTCCTCGGCCAGGGTGCCCATCGCCCAACTCCCGCCAGGCACGGCGGTCGATAGCGTCACCCGCACGGATGGCTATATTCAATTTTATTCGGGCACAACCGCAGTCGGCTCCCCGATCTATCTCGACAACAGCGTGATCGACGGCGGCACCGCGGCGTCGTCCAGCGTCAGCACATTTGATGGGGGGACTCCGTGAGCAGGATTCAGTGGCGGCGCGACACCGCAGCAGCGTGGACGGCGGCGAACCCGATCCTGGCTGAGGGCGAGGCTGGGTTTGAGACCAACACCCTCAAGGTGAAGGTGGGCGACGGGGTCACCGCCTGGAACGGGCTGGCCTATCTCACCGCCCCCGGCGCGGAACTGTTGGTCAACAAGGGTGCCGCTAACGGATATGCCTCTCTGGACTCCAACGGCAAGGTGCCCGGATCTCAGCTGCCCAACAGCGTGATGACCTATGAGGGTCTGCACAACGTGTCCACGAACGTCCCAACGCTGTCGGATGCAACTGGCGACGCGGGCCAGGTCTACCGGGTCTCAGTTGGCGCAAGCCGCAACTACGGATCGGGCAGCATCACCCTTGACGTGGGGGACTACCTGATCCACTCCGGCACTGTTTGGCAGAAGGCCGACACGACCGACGCGGTGTCCACAGTGGCCGGGCAGACCGGCAACGTGGTGCTCACCAAGTCCGACGTGGGCCTGGCCAACGTCGACAACACTTCGGACGCGACCAAACTCTCAGCCAACGGCACCCTGACTAACAAGGTCATCTCAGGCGCGAGCAACACGATCTCCAGCATCGCCAACGCTTCGCTGACCAACTCAGCGATTACCATCGCCGGGACGTCGACGAGCTTGGGCGGGGCGATCACGCAGGACGCCATCACCGGCCTATCGTCCACCGGCCTGGTTCGGCGTACCGCGGCTAATACCTTGGCGACTGCGACCGCCGGCACAGACTTTGTCGCCCCGGGCGGCGCGCTGGGCACCCCGTCGAGCGGCACCCTGACCAACACGACTGGCCTGCCGGTGGCCGGCATCAGCGCCACCGGCACCAGGGACTCAACCACTTTCCTGCGCGGCGACGGGACATGGGCCGCGTCATCTGGTGGTATCAGCACAGGAAAGGCCATCGCGATGGCGATGGTTTTTGGATAAGGACACCTAATGGCTAACCCGAATATCGTCAATGTCACCACTATCCAGGGCAAGACCGTGGGCGCCGCAGTGACGACGACGGTCGCCGCCCTGGTGTCCAACGGCGCGGCCAGCAACAAAATCTTCAAGATTAACTCTTTGACCATCGCCAACGTGGACGGGGTTAACTCCTGCGACGTGACGGTGGACGTGTTCAAGAACCAGGCCACCGCACTGCGGCTCGCGTTCACGATCGCGGTGCCGGCCGACGCCACCCTGGTGGTGATCTCCAAGGACTCGTCGATCTACTTGGAGGAGAACGATTCTCTGCGGGTGACCGCGAGCGTTAACGGCGATCTGGAAGCAGTGTGCAGCTACGAAGAGATTTCGTAGCTGATGGCGGGTAAGGGCACCGTCTTCGACAACGGCGGGTACATCGGGCGCAAGGGCACCTTCGGTGAGGCACTGGGGGTCGTTCCTACTGTCGTAACTGACGGTCTGGTATTGCACGTCGATGCCGCCAACACGCTGTCCTACCCCGGCACCGGCACCACCTGGACGAGCCTGGTCGGGACGGGAAACAACCTGACCTTGACCAACTCCCCCACCTGGAACTCAGCGGGGTATTTCTCCACCGGGGCGAGCGGATTCTTCACCGGGGCAGGGAGCGCGACCATCCCGACTGGCAATAGCAGCTACACCATGCAGTGCTGGGTTCGGCTGCCGACCTGGGCCGCTGGCCGGGGCATGATGTCCATTGGCGGCTACGGCACCGGAAACCAGGCCAACGCGATTAGAACCACCGACGCGGGAACACTGGGACAGTTCATCCACTACTGGTGGGCCAACGATCTATCGTCCAGCAACAACAATGCCGGTCTGGCCGCGAACACTTGGTTCATGGTGACCGCCCAGTTCGACGGAACCAACCGACGCATCTGGGCCAACACCAGCAACGTCGCATCTGACGCGCCCGGCTCAGGCCACAACGTCACTTCCTCCACCGTCCAGGTGGCCAAGACATACAGCACCGAGTACCTGCAAGGGGACGTGGCGACGGCCTACATCTACAACCGCGCCCTGACCTCGACCGAGATCACCACGAACTACAACATCATCCGCACCAGGTTCGGTGTCTGATGGGCGTGTGGAGCCTGACGGCGGCGTATGACAGCAAGGCGACACCCGCGCCAGCGGTAGTGACCAGCGGCCTGACCGTCTATCTGGATGCCGCCAACGCGCTCTCCTATCCCGGCACTGGCACGACATGGACAGATTTGAGCGGTAGTGGGTACAACTTCACCGTCCAGGCTGCGGCCTACACCGCAAGTCCGACCCCGCACTTCAACTTTGAGGGTTCCTACGGTTGGGCCTCTCGCGGCAGTGACGTGCCAGCCTTCACCAACTCAACAGTGATGGCGTTCAGCACGATCAAGAACACCACCTCCGACTGGCGCACCCTATTGCGTGGCAACCGATCCGATCACCAAGTCATCATCGGCAGCGACAACCTCATGGGCATGTACGACAATGACGCAGCCGGGTACCTCAACTGCGGCTTCAATATCACCACCCTGCCCAACCCCTACACCCAGTTCAATTGCTTGACGTGGCGGTTCTCGCAAACAACTTCCCCCTACTATCGCTTCAACTTCAACAGCGGCTCAACGAACTACGACATCTCCGACTCCCGCGCCGGGTCGGGTGACGGCTTCATCGCGCTGGGGGCATACCAGGGCGGCAGCCAGTTCTTCGGCAAGATCGCGGTGTTCCTCTACTACAACCGGCAACTGACGACCGACGAGATAACCCAGAACTACAACTTCTTCAAGACGAGGTTGGGCATCTAATGGGCCGGGGCAACATGATCGGCAAGCCCAACCTCCCGGCCACCACTAGGGCCGGCGGGGTGTGGAGTCTGCGTGAGCAGAACACCGCGAACCTGGCTGGCGAGTGGCCGGGGTACGACCCGCAGTGGTCGAAGACCTCGCTGTTGCTCAAGACCGGCAGCGTCACTGCCGACACCTTCCTCGACTCGTCGGCCAACAACTTCGCGGTCACCAAGTTCGGTGACACGATCCAGACCACCAGCACCCCCTACGCCCCGTACTGGTCGAATCTTTTCGACGGGACGGGTGACTACCTCACCGTCCCGTCTAGTTCTGCTTACGCAATGGGCACAGGAGACTTCACCGTTGAATGCTGGGTGATGTTCAACGGGATTAACGGAGTTGCCAACGGCATCTTCCAAACAGGCACCAGTCACTTCCCAGCTACTACCGCGAACAGCATCGCACTGGCGACGGTCACGTCGGGCAGTGTGTGGCAGATATACGCCAAAGGCGCACAGAACAACTCTGCGACAACGTGGACGCTAGGGCAGTGGTATCACTGCGCGGTGGTGCGGGCCAGCGGCACCACGCGGCTCTACGTCAACGGGGTGGCAGTCATCACCGTGGCCGCAGACACCACCGATTACACCGGCACTTTCTTGGGAATCGGCGCGATCTACAGCACGTCGTACTCACAGAACGGCTACATCGCGGGGTTCCGGTGCGTTAAGGGAACCGCCGTCTACACCGGCAACTTCACGCCACCGACTTCTCCACTGACGGCCATCAGCGGCACGTCACTGCTGACGTGCCAGGACAACGGTTTCATTGACCGCAGTGCCAACAACGTCACGGTCACCCGCGTCGGTGACGTGGCGGTGTCCAGGTTCTCCCCGTTCTCCTGGGAGTGGACGGCAGCATCCGGCGGCAGTGCGGTCTTCGATGGGGCGGGTGACTACCTCACCGTGCCGTCTACGTCGGGGCAGTTGGGAGCGGGTGACTTCACAGTGGAGTGCTGGGTGAACCTCACTTCCAAGGTGACCGCCTACCCGACCATCTTCAACAACTACAGCACCTGGGGCGCGGGGGCGTTGGGTCTGTTCGCCGGTCACGATGGCGGCAGCACCACCAAGTACAACGTGTCGGTCAACGGCACCTTCCCGGCGATCAACAGCACCGCCGACATCGTGTATGGGCGGTGGACACACCTCGCCGTCGTGCGGAGCGGCACCATCATCACGCTCTATGTGAATGGGACGGCCAGCGGAACCTTTACCAGTTCTGCCACCCTTAATCAGTCCAACACATTGTGGATCGGGACGGCGGGGGATCAAGTCGCCAACGGATACCTCAATGGTCAGGTATCAAACTTCCGCGTGGTGGTCGGCACAGCGGTCTACACCACCAACTTCACCCCTCCCACGTCGCCGGTCACCGCTATCGCCAACACCAGGGTGCTGCTCAACTTCAACAATGCCGCCTACCGCGACACCAGCGGCCTCGCGTCCATCACCCGTCCTTTCGGCACCCCCTCACGCGGCACCGTCGCCCCAGGCACCGACCTGACGAGCATCGGCTTCAACGGCACCACCGACTACCTCAGTTGGCCGGGATACACCGCCGTGAACTTCGGCACCGGCAACTTCACCATGCAGGCGTGGGTGCGGCTCAACGCCCTGCCGACCTCCGATGCGTGGCCGACCAGCTACAGCAGCCACATGGTGATCGTGGAGTGCGGTTCCTTCAATGCCGGGGATGGCATCGCGTTCATCATCGGTGCCACCAAGCTGATAGTCCACAACAACGACACCCCCTTCCTGAGTAGCAGTACCCACGGCCTGACCGTAGGAACCTGGAACCACCTCGCGGTGACCCGCAGTGGTACCACGCTGTACTTCTTCGTCAACGGCAACCCCATCGGTACCACGACCTTCAACGTCAGTTCAGGCACCGGAGCATCCACCTTCGTCGGTTGCGAAACCGGCCAGGGCGCGTTCCTCAATGGCCTGCTGTGCAACCTCAAGGTGGACAAGGCCGCGCTCTACACCGCCGCGTTCACCCCGTCTCGGCTCGCGGAAACCCCCACCGCCAGCACCACGCTGCTGCTGAACGCCACCGCCGACTTCACCGACGCGACCAACAAGAACAACTTCGCCAACACCAACGCAACCATCGCCACCACGCCGATGATCTACACCGGCTCGTCGGCCAGCTTCACCGGGGCCAACTATCTTCGGGCGCACCCGTCCTCCACGCTGTCTACCAACTTCTCGTTCACGACCGGGGACTTCTGCATTGAGGCGTGGATATACCCGACCGCCGTCACCGGCACCGACCGCTGCCTCTGGGACACCCGCGCCGCCGCCGGCGATGCCGGGATGGTGGTGTTCATCGACACCAACGGCAAGCTGTCCAACTACACCAGCGGTGGAATCCGGCTGACCTCCACCCCCGCCCTGGTGGCGAACGTGTGGCAGCACATCGCCGTGGTGCGGGTGGCCGGCGTGCTGGCTTACTACATCAATGGTCAACCGGCGGGATCGGTGGCCTACGCGACTACCATCGACTGCCCCGGCCAGGCCAGCATCGGCATCCGCTTCGATAATGCGGTCGGGTTCACCGGGTTTGTGGACGAGCTTCGGGTGACCAAGGGCAACGGTCGCTATACCGGGGCGTTCACACCGGCCACCGGCCCGTTCAGTCAGGACTGGGAGCCGTTTTACAACGACACCCTGTCTACCTCCAACGCACTGACGGTCAAGACCGTTGATGTGGCCGGGGCGACGAACAACACCTTCTGGGACGACTCCACCAACAACTTCGCCGTGACCCGCGTCGGGGACACCACGCAGGGCACCTACTCACCGTTCTATCCGACCGGCTATTGGTCGAACTACTTCGACGGCAGCGGCGACTATTTGAGCATTGCCGACAATGCCGCCCTCAACATGGGCACCGGGAACTTCACCATTGAGTTCTGGTGGATGCCGACAGGAGGAAGCTGGAAAACGCCATTTGACAAGGGTTTCACCAACGCGGGTGGTTTGCTGTTCCAGACCAACAACACCACGACCAACGTGATAGACATTTACGCTTCGGGAACCAAGGTTCTGACCGCGAACACCGCCGTCAAGATGAGCGCGTGGAACCACATCGCGCTCGTCCGAAACGGCACCACCATGACCTTGTATCAGGACGGTGTATCGGTAGGTTCAGTTTCTAACTCAACCAACTTCACTTGCGCCCAACCCGTCCTTCTCGGCACCGACTTGAGCTACACGACCAACTCCCAATTCGCTGGGTATCTGTCCAACCTCCGCGTCGTCAAGGGCACGGCGGTCTACACCGCGAACTTCACCCCACCCACCGATCCGCTTACCGCGATCACCAACACCAGCTTGCTGACGTGCCAGGACAACAGGTTCATCGACCGCAGCACCAACAACTTCACCTTGACCAGGACGGGCGACGTGACGGTCAGCCGCTTCGACCCCTTCCCGCTCCCCGTCCAGGCGATCACCACCGCCACCAGCGCTCCTTCCGGCAGCGTGTACTTCGACGGCGCTGGCGACTACATGACCGTCCCGTACACCGCCGCCAACTTCGACTGGTGGAGCAGCGACCACACCATCGAGGCGTGGGTGTTCGCATCGTCCTGGTCAACGTGGTCGTACACCGACGGATCGTTCACGCTTCCCATCGTGGCGGGAAACAACGATCCGGCCAGCCAGATCAACTATTGGTCATTCGGGCCGATTTCGGATGGGCGACTCAGCTTCTACTACTACAACGGTGGGTCTTACTCGCAGTTCAGCACCCAGACACTCAACGTCAGTCAGTGGAATCACATCGCCATGACCAAGACCTCTGCCGGTATCACGCTCTACGTCAACGGGGTGGCGGGAACCACCACCGCCATCGTCGGCACTCCGCAGTCCAGCACCGGGTACTCATTGACAATCGGTGCTGGAAAGAATGTCCAGGTGACCGGGAACATCTCCAACCTCCGCATCGTCAAAGGCACGGCAGTGTATTCCGGCAGCTTCACCCCGCCGACCGCTCAGTTGGCCGCGATCACCAACACCAAGCTCCTGACCGCCCAGAGTCCCAGCACCGTGACTGACGCATCTACCAACGCCCTGACCGTCACCCGCGTCGGGGACACCAAGGCCAGCAACCTCAACCCATTCCAGGCACCCGCCAAGTTCGCCACCTACCCCTACGGCGGCAGCGGCTACTTCGACGGCAGCGGTGATTACTTGACCGTGCCGACCAGTACAGCACTAGCACTGGGCACCGGAGACTTCACCATTGAGTTCTGGGTCTACCCCACAACTAGCGCATTTCAGTTGTGGGTTAGCAGTCCTGGCGGCGCAGAACGCAACTCAGTTGCCGTAGGCATGAGAAACGGCAACTTTTGGTGGTTGTTCGGCAACGGGAGCAGTTGGGTTTTTGAGCGAGACATAGCTGGGGCCAACGCCACCCTCAACAGGTGGAACCACATCGCGGTCACTAGATCGGGCGGGACGGCCAGGTACTTCGTCAATGGTGCGCTGATCGACTCCCTTGCTGACACCACCAACCTCGTTCAGGGAACGTCTTGGCAAATAGGTGCCTACACCCCCAACAGCTACTTCTTGACCGGATACCTGTCCAACCTCCGCGTCGTGAAGGGCACGGCTGTTTACACCGCTGCGTTCACACCACCCACCGCTCCGGTCACCGCGATCAGTGGCACTAGCCTGCTGCTCAACTTCGACAACGCTGGGGTGTACGACGCAAACGGAATCACAAACTTCACCACCTTCGGTGATACCAAGACCAGCGCTGTCAGGAAGTACGCAGGATCATCGCTCGCGCTGGACGGCACCCTCGACTACATCCAAGCCAGCCCAGCCCCAGTCGGTAACTTTCTCATCGGCACTGGCGACTTCACGATAGAGGCGTGGACGTTCGCCACCGCCAACGACGGGGTGCGCGGCATCTTCGACTGGCGCAACGGCGGCGACAGCACCGTCCCCAACCTGGCTTCGGTCAACGGCACCTTCGCCTACTACGTCAACGGAACCCCGATCAGCGGCGGCTCGTGCATCCTCAACACCTGGCAGCACATCGCGGTCTGCCGTGCCGCCGGGATCACCCGCATGTTCCTCAACGGCACCCAGGTCGGGGTCGCCTACACCGATGCCAACAACTACACCGCATACTCGCACGGCATGATGATCGGTGGAAGCTGGGACTCCGCTGGCAAGGGCGCTAAGGCGTGGAGTGGCAGTCTAGAAGACGTGCGAATCTCTCGTGCCGCCCGGTACGTCACTAACTTCGCTGTCCCTGCGGCAAGCCTGCCTCTAAGCTAAGGAGTGTTATGACTGTCAGGATTAGGTTACGGCGGGGGCTTGCCGCAGGATGGGCAAGCAGTAACCCCATCCTGGCCGTGGGCGAACTGGGCTACGAGTCCGACACCGGCAAGGCCAAGGTCGGCGACGGCTCGACCACCTGGAACAGCCTGGCCTATTTCGTGCAGTGGTCGACCATCACCGGCATCCCCTCCGTGATCGCCGCCGGCGCCACTGCCGCCGATGCTCGTACTGCGATCAGCGCGGAGTTCACCGGAAACAAGAACCAGTCCAACGGCTACTGCGGCCTGGACTCCTCAGGTCTAATCGCCTCGGCCCAGCTGCCCTCCTACGTCGACGATGTGTTGGAGTACACCAACCTGGCCGGTTTCCCTGGCACCGGCGAGGCCGCGAAAATCTACGTCGCCCTGGACACAAACAAGACTTTCCGCTGGTCGGGCAGCGCCTACGTCGAGATTAGTCCCAGCCCCGGCACTACTGATTCACTGACTGAGGGCAGCACCAACCTCTACTACACCAACGCTCGCGCCGACGGACGGATCTCTGCCGCTCGCGGGGTCACCGTTCAGGCATGGGATGCCGACCTGGATGCCTTCGCCCTCAAGACCGCCCCGACCGGCGCGGTGGTGGGCACCACCGATGACCAGACCCTCTCATCCAAGACCATCCAGAACTACACCGAGAGCACAGTCGCGATCGGCACCGTGGGCACCGGCACCACCGTCCTGTCGATCAACCTCGGGACGGTACTGACCGCGACCCTGACCGCTAGCCAGACCACCACCTTCACCATGCCGACCGCGGCCGTGGGCAAGAGCTTCATCCTGATGCTCAAGCAGGCTGCGACCACTGGCAACGGGGTCGCCAACTTCACCAACGTGAAGTGGCCCAACAATGCCACCGCCCCGGTCATGACCGCGACCGCTAACCGGATGGACATCTACACGTTCTTCTCGGACGGCACCAACTGGTATGGATCGTCGGCGCAGAACTACGTCCTGTAATGTTCGCCGCCCGCAACGCCTTCATGACACCCCCACCGGGGGCGCCGACGATCACGTCGCTGTCGCCGACGAGCCGCAACAACGGCGGCGGTGCGGTTACCATCAACGGCACCAACTTCGTCCCCGGCGCGACCACGGTGCGGGTCGGCGGCAACGTCGTCACTACCACGGTGAACAGCAGGGTCCAGTTGTCCTGCTCCTTCCCGTCCCTTGGGCGGGGTTCCTACACGGTCCAGGTGACTACACCGAGCGGCACTGCCAACTCCACATTCACCTATACCTGGACCCCGTATATCAGCTACATCACGCCAAGCAGTGTGTACTACGACTACACCGGCGGCTACACCATCGTCGGAGGAAACTTCTCTACCTCGGGAGCCGGGAGCGTCTACGTCTGGGAAACGGGCGGCTACTACGGGATCAGCGTCGCCGCCGACTGGCAGTTGAGCTTCAACCCCGGCGCATTGGGACCGGGCAACTATACCGCCGCCGTGACCGCGCCGGATGGCTGGAGTAACCAGGTCGGCTTCTCCACCAGCTACTATCCGGCACCGTCGATCAGCAGCGTCAACGACGGCCGCGGCGGCCAGGGAGCGCAGAGCGGATCGACTATCTCCCTTTCCGGCTCCAACTTTGCCAACGGGACTACGAGCGTCAGCATTGGCGGCGTGGCGGTCTCCGCTTCTATTAGCGCGTCTTCGATTAGCTTCTCCTGCCCCAACCTCGGCGGCGACGGCACCCGGACCATCACCGTCACGACCAGCGGCAGTGGCGGGCAATCGGCCTCTGCCAGTGTGTACTTCTGGCAGCCCTTAACGCGATCCCAGGCGAGCGGTGTCCTGTCCGGCAGCGGTTCCTACAGCATCCCCGGCTGGGCCAACTCTGTGGATTGCATCGCCATCGGTGGTGGTGGTGGTGGTGGTGGCGGTACCGCCTCGCAGAACGGTGTCGGCGGCGGCGCTGGCGGCTGGGCGGGTGGAAGTCATAGCCGTGCCGCCAGCGGCTGGCCTAGCACGCTTTCATTTAGCACTGGAGCAGCCGGTGCCGGTGGCCCGGCCAACATCCTCCGCACCAACGGCGGCGCTGGTGGGAGCAGCACGGCTGGCGGGGTGACAGGCGGCGGCGGCGCGGGTGGTGCCCGAGCGGACGGTACCGTGAACGGCAACTCCCCCGGCAACTTCACCTTTAATGGTGTGACCTATACGGGTGGCTTCGGCGGTTCCTTCCCGGCCAACGCTGCCACATCCCCCGGCGGTGGTGGCCTCGGCGGCTCTGGTGGCTTCGGAAACGGCGGCCCCGGCGGTTCCGGCGGCGCGGGCGCGGTCTGGTTTGTTGCCCGCCAGTAAGTACACGGTAGGGTCATAGGTAACACCGTCAGGAAACAAGGGGAAAAATGGACGAGTATGTAATCAGTTTCATCAACGATGCCGACGTGTACCAGCAACTCACCTTCCGGGGGGTGTCTGAGGCAGTGGCCGCCGGTTTGGCGACCGGGCTTTTAGCGGCCGGGTTTCAAGAAGTGAGCCTGTCAGCGAAGGAATTCGTTGACCGCGAGATCAACATCCTTGGAGACGAGTGAGCTAGGGGTGTTGCAAAACGCAACACCCTAATCTCCGTCGACTTCCTCAGTGGCATCCGCCTGCATAGTGAAGCCTGAGTCGAGAAGTCCCATGGTCACATAGTAGGCTTGGTCCTCGGGGAAGGTCATGCAACTGGATGAGCTGACCTTGCCGTTGGAGTCGATCTTCTGAACACCCATTACTACGATGTAGTGGTCGAGCAACCAGCCCTCGTCGCCATTTTCGGCGTCAAGGACTTCCTGCAGCGCGACGCGGAGGCGTTCGTGCGCGGTCATCAGACCGACCTGACAATGCTCATACGTTCCGGCTCCACACTGATCCGCGAATAGCCACCACACTCGGTACAGCGGCGCATTGAGTACGTGAGCACATTCGCCACATACCTTCTCGGAATCGGCTCAGTGTCGTGCCCACACCTATGGCAGGTAGTCAGATAATCCTTGCCATCAACGAACAATGCCGGATGATTCGTAATGTAGGGACGAAGGAAATCGTATAAGCCCTGCGTTGCCAAAACATCCCCGACGCAATAAGCGGTCAAGGTAACTTGATCTTCGACGGACTTGTTCACTGCCCGTTCCATCGCCTCGCGGTCGTACCGGTCGGTCTTGGATGGCAGCCCAACAATCTGACAGAACGCATCCAGGCCCTTGAACGGCACCCCCGACTTGAACTGCCGGCGCAACACCTTCAAGGTGTCCACGGTTTTGAATGGCGGCAGCGGCGGAAGACCCCCCTCAATGAACAGATCCCCGGCGAGCCAGGGTACATCGGCAGCGTCGAGATTGTGCCCCACAATGATGTCGGCCTGTGCCATCAACGAGTGAACATTCTTGAGGAACCTTTTTCGGCCGCCCTTGTCCCACTCGGCAAGCTCGATCACGTCAGGTTGGTCGTACCATTTCGCGCAGACAATGGTGGTGCGCGGGCTGCGTTCCACGGTCTCGTAGTGGATGTACCTGTTCTTGAGGTCTCCGCGGTCCCACCAGAACTGCTTGGTGATTCCGGGCAGGCGTTCCACGTCAAGAATGAGGATCTTGTTGCGCGCCCGTTCGTTAACGGCGATGAGCCGGTCAGCAATACTAGGCATTTCGACACCGCTCGTTGTGGTGGCGAAGGTGAGTACGCCAGGCGCTGTCACTGACATCTAAGGGCGGCTCGCTCTGGCCCTCGACATTGGCCGACAGAATGATATACAGCTGCAGCCGACTGTTCTCAGCGTCGATCCAGTCATTGATCAGAGCACGCGTTTCATCACTGATGGTGCTCCACCAGTGACATGAGCGGCAGCCGTTGTTTATATAGTTGGCTTTTTCCTGGGCTTCGCGGATGCGGTCAGACAGGGACATGCGCCCTCCAGATCGTTACGGTCGGCGACGCATTCGGTCGACGTCGGAACGCAGGTCATCTACTTGAGACTTGCGTGAATCACGCTCGGCCTGCAAATCTGACCTGAGCGCGGTGATGTCGTACGCCAGTGCTTCAATCGCGGCGATGGCCCGGTCGAGGTCTTCTCTCAGGGGCGGCTTTCCGGCGTGTCCGTTGATGACTTGATCAGTCACTTTCTTTAGCGTTTTGTGGGTGGAGTACCAGGACGGTGCGATAGCGATCGCTAAAGCGCCGATGAGTAGGAGCAGCTGTGAGACGATGTCCATCCAGCTATCGGGGTTGAACCAGCCATTCATCGCATGTCACCGCCGCAGCCAGTGGACTCTACCTCAGTGACGTAGACGCCCGGTGTGGATGCAGTAAGTGTCTTGGCCGGGACCGGTGTGTTTTCCACCGCACGTTCGCGATCCACCGACTGCAGCAGGCTGATGAGACCGGCGACGCCTGAGCTATAGAGGTATCCATACCACGGCACGCTAATCTCGGGTAGGGCGTTGAGTTGGTTGGACGTTTGCACAGCCAGCAGCAGCCCTGCCAGAGACTGGCAGAAAGTCCTAAACGCTCGCCAGCTTGAGTCAAGCCAGAATTGTTTATCGGTCCACATGGTCACGCCGCTTTCAGGTAGTCGATGGCTTCGGCGGTTGAGTAGTTCATGTGAGGGCCTGTCTGACGGCCAAAGAAGGTTAACGCGTCGACCATCGCCTTGAACATTCCAGTCACTTCGCTGATCTGGTCGGCGTCCTTGACAAAGCCGCCCAGTTCAAGGATCTGGCGCAGCAGCGAGTCAGGCCCGGAAACCATGTTGCCATCGCGGATCATCTGCCAGATCGCGGTACGGTTCTCGCCACTCTCGTCGGAGGGCACATCGCAGTAAAGGTCAGAAACATGGGCATAGTTGCGCCACCAGTCAGGGGTGTCCACCATTAGCTCGGCGGTCACTCCCTGGTTCTTGGGCGGTGACGGCGCTGCTCCTGCATCCGGCCACACCTTGCCCTTCTCGCGCATCGGGTTTCCCCAGGTGACCGCTTTGCGGATATGCGGCATTGCCCAGTGCGAGCGCCCATTGACCGGTTTGATGTCGTACTCCCAGGCCTCAGAGATGATCAGAGCGCCTTGGCTGTAGCCGGCCAGCGCGCAACCGTGCTTGACGATCCGGTCACGCCAGCCCGACATCTGTACGTACAACTCATCCCGGCCCGCGCTGATGCTCGGACCCATCGGCACAGCCTTGGCGGGGTAGCCGATGGGCTGCCACCTGTATTTATGCTCAACGGCTCGGGCAGTGTCAGCGTCTGGGCCGACCCACCAGGGGACTGAGGTGCCGCAAACCGTGAAGAGCATGGCGCGGGTGTCAGCCCTCGGTGGCCGCGGCAGGAAGCCCATCGCGTACTTTGTTTCGGCGTTGATGATGCCCGGGGTATGGATGCCGATCTGTGACGACTTGGCGTAGCGGGCCTGCATTTCGGTGACCGTGGCAACCATCTGCTGGTCATAGAGACTGGTGTCGGCCAGCGTTTTGGCATAGGAGAACTTCTTACGCATGAACGCCTTGATGCGTCGAACCTCTTCGTTTACGTCACCGATGCCTAGGCCGACGTAAGCTCCACCAATTCTCATTTGTTGTTGGCCTTCTCTAATGCGAGCGCGAGCCCGTCGAGACGGCGGAAGATTGCCTCAAGTAGTTGCCGGTCGGTGTAGCTAGCAGGCGGGGTGGGGATGTCGGCGGGCTTGGGTGGCGTCACAGGCGGGGTGACGGGCGGCGCAACTGGCGGGGCGACGGGCTTGGCGCCTGCATACTCGGCCACCTTGGAGGCGAAGTACGGCCAGGGAAAGTTTGGACCGACGTCGCTGTGGTTTCCATCCTTGAGAACCTGGGAGACGTAGGCATGATCGGAGATTCCGGCGCGACCTGCGGTGTAGGGCGGGGCGATGACAGTGGTGGGGATGCCGTACTTCTTGCAGTCCTGCACGGCCAACCAGGCCGCGGCGTCGATCGCCTTGGAGTTCTTCATCCACTGATCGCGTGACCAGTTCACCGATGACCCGGCGAAGCACAGGTTGATGCTGCGGTTATTGGCCGAGAGAACCGACCAACTGGCGTAGTCGGTGTCCACAATGTCGACAACGGTGACCCCGTTGTCCCTCGGATCTTGGCTCACGGTGTAGTGATAACTCACCTTTGCAGGTGGGCGTAGGTAACGGGCCAGCGAATCGGCGTTACCGTTGCCCTCCTGGGTGTGCAACAGGAACAGGTCGATTTTGGCGCCGTTGCGGCGCTGGCTATTGGGCGACCAGTGTGGGTATTCATTGAAGTCGGGGCGCAATGCCTTTTCCTTAGCGGGGACAATCTTCTTCCCGGCGGGGATTGGAATCGGGCGGGACTGCCGGGTGTGAACGTGGTCGCGGTGCCCGGCATAATCCGACTGGTAGTAGGGGGTGGCGCTTACGTCCGTTCCGCCTGCCACGCCGACCCGCTCACCGGTGGTGGGGTTCTGCCAGATCACCTGTTCGAGGTGCTGGCGATGATTGAGCAGGTAGTCGGCGAAGGCCTGCATGGCGGAGACACTGCCGGTCCAGTCGATCCCCCGGTTGAGTCGCGCCGAGTTGGGATCAAAGCCAGCCTCAGCGCGGGTGCTCTCCTGGTGGCCGGGGTAGGTGCTGGCCTGCAAATTGAACGCCTGCGCGAGTTCATACACCCACGGCGGGAATCCAGCCGAGCCATAGTTAATGCTCGTGCCCGTTGGCATACCATAGGTCACATTAGTGACGGTACCCCACCGGGTTAAGGACTGGGTACGTAGACAGGCCCTAGAGTTCTCCTGGCTGGGGGGTCATTCAGGTAGTTGATGATGCGGATATAGGCGTCGATTCCACGACCGAGCCGTCCGAGCGTGATGTTACAAGGGCCGCACAAGAGTCCATAAACCTCTCCGGTGAGATGGTCATGCTCAACTGCCAGCCTTCGTACCTTCCCAGTGGCGACCTGGCATATCGCGCACCGTCCGCCCTGGGCGTCGTACAAGATGTCGTACTGCTCGCTGGTTAGCGAGTAAGTTCGTTCGATCATCCGGCCGTGATTGCGCGCCTTGGCTTTCTTCTTCTGTGCGCGGTCGTGGCTGGCGCATCGAGGCTTTCTAACGCCTGACACGATGGGCCGCTTGGTGGTGACACCCTCAGCTAGACAGTCGATGCAGGCGGTCATGTGTTAGCGGCTCGGCTCGCTGTAGGCGACGGCGCGGACATTGGCAAGCTCGCCGACGATCTGGTTGAGCTTACGGCGCAACGCATCCCGCTCAGCGGTGACCTCATCCAGCAGATAGGCGGTCGCGGCCAGGTCGCCCCGCAGCTGGTCGATCTCAGAGACGGTTATGGCGATACTCATGCGCGAGCGTATTCGACTGTGACCGGGGTGTCGCTGTTCCGTAGATCGCTGAGCGCACGGAAGGCTGCATGGCGATGCCAGGTGGCGGGGAGGGTGTTGCGTTCTGCAACACCCTCATCGTCTGTTCGACGTGCGTAGAGAACTCCGGCGATGCGAGCGGACTGAGCGATCTTTTCAATCTCCTTGTCGGTGACCTCAGAGGCTGCTTCAATCACGGCGACCACCCTGGCAGGGACAGTGGGATCGTCCATCCAGCGCAGGATCGTCCGCGACGTGACGTTAAGCTGATCGGCCAGCCATGCCGGCGTCAAGCCCAGGCCGGTGAGCGTCACCTTAAGCTCTGCGCCTGACATTGTTCTGCCTGTCATGTCATTCATACCGACATCATAACATAGCTTATGACATACAAAAAAGCCCCCGTCCGGATCTCTCCAGACGGGGGCTTTCTCACTGAACTACCTCGTAGCACAGTTCACAGAGTTCGCGTTCTAGCAAACTGGGCGCTTCTCCGCAGACAGCGCACGGGTGGCTGTCCCAGTACAACTCCTTCATCTGGCCCATTTTGGGGGCCACCCGAAAATGGTGTTGCTGATTCGGTCAGAGTACGCACGCGGGCCACTGCCGTCGCCGTGGTCAGGGCAATCGGGGTTGCGACCGTCCTCATGGCCGCAGCACAGGTCGTGCGAGCCGGATTCGTTATGACACTCGCAGGGCATTGGGCCTCCAATCGGGGTCGATGTGCTGGCCGATCGACCTAAGCTCGCCCTCGATGCTCAACAATCTAGCACCGACGAGGAAGGCGGCTTTCGCCCGATCCTCAGGGCTGTACTCAAGGTTATCGAACTCATCAAGCAGTGCGGCGAGACGCTTAGCTTGCTTCACGATGTTGGTCATCAGTCCTCCTTGAGGTGCAGATAGCGGTGGGCGTGGTAGCGACAGGTGTACTTGGCCTCAGAGAGCTTGCGATACCATGTCCCCTCCGGGTTGTCCCCGAACGGGATATATGACCACTCGCCGTCCCCTTCCCGCCAGCGGCATCGCCATGTGAAGTTGGTGGGGCCGGTGCCGTACCAGTATTTCTCCACGCGATACTGACGGCTCTGGACGGGATCGCTGAGATAGTGCTCGCCGTCACGATGCCAGGACAGCTTGGCAAGCTGAATGAAGGTCATTCCAGTCCTCCTATATCGTGGGGGGACACTGGAACGCGAAGGGCTTCCACGTCCTCACTGTTGATACGGATCGGACCTGTGCCCGCTACCCGCCAGGCTGGCAGTTCGCCGCTGGCAATCAGACGCCGCACCGTCATCCCAGACACCGCCAGAATCTGGGCAGCATCTTTCACTGTGATGATCATTGCACGACCGCTTTCACGTTGACCCGCTTCACCTGAGACCTGGCGGCGCGGACATACCTATCGCCGTCGCCACCCAGGAGAGCGACATTCAGCCTAGGCCCGCCATCGTCCTTGATGACAACGTAGATCCCAGGCCACCGCTCGCCTATCGTCACAGTCTCTCCGATCGAGAACATCACGACAGGGGCGACAACCGGGCCTTTCCCATCGTCGAGACGAAGCATCGAGTGGGGGCATCGCAACCCGCGGCCGCCGCCCTCCGGCTTCAAGCTGGCGTTCTTCGGTCCATTCGATTCGACAATCCACACGCCGGGGTACTTCTGGCTATCGACACGGACTCTTGTGCCTAATGGATACACTGGCGTTCTCCTTCTTTCGTGGGGTGTTGCGAAATGCAACAGTTCATCATGGGACGATCCGACCGTTATTGCTGGGAATCCACCCAGGCTCATCCGGCAGCACCGTCGCGTCCGTCACCGGGTAGCGGTCGATCACTTCCAACTCGCCTACCCAGTAGCCGCCCCAGCAGCTATACCGTCCGCAAGAAAACGGGACGTAATACTCATCGTCGAAGAACCCGCGTCGGCGCTCCCACGATCCGTCAGCACGGCGCTCGCTGTCGCAGATCACCCGGTTGGCCGACCGCAGACCTCTCCACATCCAGAAGTCCTCGACGCAGCCCTCACCGATCGGACCCGCCTGAGCCGGGGCCGGCGCTACTACCTGCACCGCCGCCGTCACCGGCACTAAAACGGCACACGCTGCTGCCACTGCTAAAAAACGCTTCACTTTCTACCTTCTTTCCTGTTCATACTTCTGGCGGTGGTGGGAAACTTCCGTACAGTCCCCATGACTCACCCCGCAGATATGCGGAGTTCTGACGTTCGGCACGCTCCGCCAACATCTCTTCCCGGCGTTGTGCCTCAAGCGCGGCCTGGCGTTTCTCTTGCTGTTCCACCCATAGCGTGAATGCCACTACGCCCACGGCAGCGGCGATCAGCACAACCCACCAGAACTTGACGATGAGCCAGATGAGAATCATGCCGCCGAAGAAGATTCCGAAGAACCCAAAGGGGGCACTCGGCAGAGGATCATGACCTCCGCCGTAGTTGACGTCGCCGTAAACAACATTGACGGAGTTGTAGTCACCGTTAATGTTGTGGTCGCCGTTGATGTGGGTACCCATCACTGAGACTCCGTCCGAGGCCAGACCGGCGTCACTTCCCAGGTGACGGTCGCGTTCTCGTCGCGGAGCTTGCCGTCCACTACGCGATACCCGAACAGTTCGTTGTCCTCGCCCACCAACCGGACGAAAGAGCCTTCGTCGGCGTACCGGCCAAGCACATGCAGCAAGTCCTCAGCGACGCCCATCCACTTGTCCAGGTGATGACCCAGGCGGAACCCGTCATCCTCTTCGCAGTCGTGGAACCCGGTCAGTTCTTCCACCGCTTCGGTCAACGACTCAAACGGCCTGGGGTGCTGGCAGTCGTGCTCAGCCACGGCGACTGAGGGGTCATTCGGCCAGTAGTGCGCCCGGTCCCAGCAGGGCCGCTGCAACGCCGGGTCGGCGTTCACGGCGGCCAGCGCCGCTTTCATCTTGTCGGCGGAAATATGGAAGTCGGTCTCCCATGTGTCAACGGTGTATCCCATAGCTCTAGTCGTCCTTCCCTGTTGGGTCGCAAGCCAAAGGCTCGCCTAAGTGGCCGCGCAGTTCCTTCTTGAGGTTGTCGCCCTCTTCCTCTGGGCTCATGGTTACGTTGGGCAGCACTGCGATCAGGCACTCTGTGCACAGTTCCAGGCCAGTCCACGAATCGGTATATAGGCGTGTCTCGCTGCCGTCGCAGGAGTCACAGTTCTTGAGCAGGAGCAATCCGAACCCCATCACTGTTCCCCCTTCTCGCCGGTGTTGCGATTTGCAACATCCTCGTCCAGCGCATCCTCAGGTTCGCCGACGATTTCAATGCCGCCGGCAAACCGGCGAACCGGGGTGTCGTCGTCATCACGCGCCGACTTCCACTCGTCACGCTCCCAATCCATATCAGGTCTCCTCAATCTCAAGCTCGGTCACATGCTCCGGCAGGGTCACGATCTCTTGCTCATCGCGGCCGGTCATGTACGCGATGACGTGTTCACGGGCGACGAATCCGCTGACGATCTTCGGTGACGGGTGATCGTCCTGACGTAGGCGGTGAGCGAACCACCGCGCCCGGGCCTTGTCGAGAGTCCAGCTGTACCCCTGCAACGCATCATCGAAGCGGTAGCCACGGTAGACGCGGGTCAGCGGCAACAGGCCGCCTTCCTCTGGTGGAAGGCTGAACACGCAGCGCACGTCCTCGTCCGACATCATCTCCCGGCCCTCAGGGTCGGCGGTAAAAGCTTCCCGCCACCTCTCGGTGTTCTGCCAGGAGTTCTCAGTGTCCGACCACACGGGACCCCAGGAGTTCCCAATACTGGGGTCCGTCCAGGCGCCAGCTGATGTCGAGGAACGCGTCGAGCCGGTACGGGCGCTCATGGAGCCACACACAGGTATGCCAGTCACCTTTGCCCTTGGCCCGCTTCAACGCCGCTTTCTTCTGCTTGAGCTGGGCATTGACGAAGGCGTTCATCGCCGGGTTATGGACGATGCTGAATACGAGCGGGTGCTTGATCGACGGCCCGAACGGCCCGTTCTCATCTATGTATAGCGCCAGCGCCGGGTCCAGATCCTCCTTGGTTCCGAGCAGCTTCTCGAAGTCCTCCATGGTGTTGCGTTTTGCAACGGTCATTTCCCCCACAACCCTTCTTCGATCGTCATCGCAGTGCGACGAGCTTCGGCGATAACACTCATGGTGCTGCTGACGATTTCTTCCATGAGCCCTGCTTCAATCTGCTCGCGGAGGAAATCACGAACCTCGGCTGGCATCCTCTTGCTTAGCTTGATACCCATGTGCAGCGCCGCACCGAAGCGGCCGCCATCACCGGCCGCGGGGAGTTCCTCCCACAGCCCAACCCCGACCTTGCCGCTCTCCCGCACTAGCGACGCAACGCGGACGTTGCTGATGCCTGCGCTGTTAGCGGCGCTGATATACGCCACCTCTTTCCGGTTTGGGCGTTTCGACGGCGGCACATCACTGTTGTCGTTGATGGAGGTTTCCGCAGACCACGCTGAACTGCCGAACGCCACTTCGACCGCACCGTGAACGATGCACAGGGCCGTGATCATGTCGGCAAGGTGATCTTTTCCTTCAGGCTCTTCGGGCATGTGCCCGAATCCAACGAAGAACTCCTTGTCGCGTTCGTCAATGACGATGACAAACGGAACGAAGTCTTCCTGGTCTGACAGCGACAGCGTCGAGAACTCGATGAACTGCTGCGCCTTCTTCAATGTTTCCATGCTGAGTGAACTCCTGTAGGATTAAGGGTGCCCTTTGGGCATCCTGCTTTCGTGGGGAAAGTGGATGAGAGGCCCCGGACCTTGCAAGTCCGGGGCCTCTCGCTTCCTAACTGTTGCGGAATGCAACACTCGATGGGCACTTCTCGTACTCGCTATGCCACCATTGCGTGCTGACAACAATGCCGGTGTTCATGGCGTCATAGTCGCGGGTGGTGGCGATGTTGTACGATTCAATGCCGCAGGGGCACTGGCCGTCCGTAGGACCCGTGCTCATGCTTGACCCCCCATTCTCCGAATGATCTCCCGGCGATAGTCGTCAGCCCGCTGCTCGTAGTACATGCGGGAAACCTCAAGCCCGCCCTTTTTGCGATGCAGAGACACAAGATCCGTCGCCGCGAGGAACAGGTCGAGCAGTTCCTCGTTGGTGTGCACGGTCACGCGTCAGCCGGCCTTCTTAACCGGCATGACCAGGTGAAGTGCGTCGGTGAGGTCAGAGATCACCACTGGCGATGTCGGCGACGTGACGCCGAGTACCACCAACTTCGACCCGAGTCCGCGTAGGGAGTCAGCCAGGAACTTTGTTGAGATGCTGACCGACACCGGTTCGTCGAACTCGTTCTGCACAGTCTGATACAGACCGACCTTCTGCTCAGTCCGAATGTCGCTGTCATCGTTCTCGCCGACAACGACGATCGAATCACCGCCGACGGTGAGAGTGGTAGTGATCCCGCTGATCGCCTTGAGCATTTGCTCGCGGTCGAATACCACCTGAAGGGGCTGATCCTCAGGTATGAGTTTCCGCCAGTTCGGGAAGTCCGCATCGGCCATTGGGCTGGTGCAGCTGCGGCCGCTTGACCGTAGCTGTACCCAGGGCTGATCCTTCACCGTGCCCGCTTCGACGAACACCGCCGTGGTCGTTCTGGCGAACGCCCGCAGTGCCGCCGAGTTGACCTGGCCGGTGAAACCAGCCTTGCCGTAGGTCACTCGGGACAGTCGGTGCCGGTCGGTGCTGACCATCGTCCCGTTGTCGAACGCGATGTTCTTCAACGCGGGAATGTTGTCGTCAGTCCCAACGGAGGTCAACACCTGATTCAGGTTGTCGGGCAGCAGCACCCCGAAACCCTTTCCGGCGAACTGCGGCCACTCAGGGAAGTCCACCGCACTGCTGGCCGACCGGATCGTCACCTTCCGCTCGGAGGACTCCAGGGTCAAGTCCTCGTCGTTGATGGTGATGGTGAGCGACCCTTCCAGGGACTTCAGTGCGTCGAGCAGCTTGCTCGCCGCCACCGTGATGCTGACCTGATCCCCGCCGACCGCGGGAACTACCGACTCCCGGTACTGATCGTCGCTGACACGCCGCACGATGACAGCGCCGATGACCGCAGTGATCTGAACAACGGCTGACGTCGGCTCGACGGTGGGCATCCTGTTCAGCCAGGAAACCTCCTTGGCGAGTTGATCGGCGGCCATTCTCAATGACTTTGACACTTGTTGTTTTCCCTTCGGTTGGGTGTTGCGTTTTGCAACAGGGACGAATCCTTGTTGCGCTGACCTGGACGGCCATTACCCACCACCAGCCCGAAAGCTGGTGGTGGGACAAAGCGGTCCAGCGTCAGGCGATCTTCTTGGCCGGTGCCTTCTTGGCCGGTGCCTTCTTGGCGGGTGCCTTCTTGGGCGCCGGTGTCCCGGTGGCCTGGATCGACGCTTCGAGCTTCGCCAGCAGATCCGACACGTCGGTGATACCACTGTCACCGTCGCCGTGGGTGATGCTGGCAATCTCTCCACCGGCAGCTTTCACGCCGATCGCCTCGTTGAGGTTGTCGGTGTAGGCGTCGGCGTAGTCGGACGGCTTCCAGGTTTTGGTCATCGTCTCGGCCAGCGTCCGCATCACCGGCATCAGCCGGGGATCGACATCGGTGTCGCTGTCGGGAACGCCGCTGGCCTCGCGCAACTCATCGGGCCACATCATGTTGCGAATGATGAGGGAGCCGGTGGTCTGCTCGACGTCGAGCAGCGCCAGGTGGTTGCGTCCCCACCGGACGTAGGTGACGATGCCGACGATGCCCTGCTCGGTCAGCGTTTCGCGGATCATCTGGTAGGTGGTCGCCGCCTGCTTGCGCTTGGGATCGGGGATCAGCCGGTAGATGTTCTGGTCGGCGAACAGCATCGGGTCGATCTGATCGGCCTTGACGAAGTGCGGAACCTCCAACGCGGAGCCGGTGTTGGCGGCAACTGTTTCCAGTTCGGAGGCGGTGAGAACGACCGTTTCGCCGTTCTCGTCGAAGCCCTTGCAGATGTCGTGCGAGCTGAGGGCTTCGCCGCAGCCTTCGCAGGTCTTGGGCATCTTGACCTTGCCGTAGCTGCCGTCGTCGTGCTGGTGGTACATCGAACCTTTGCGGTCATGATTCTCGATGACGCCCAGCATCTTGACGGCGCAGCTGATCAGCCCGACCGTGAGGTCGAGGTTGGCGATGGAGCGGGTAGAGGGTGCAGCCATGATGTTTTTACCTACTTTCTTTCGTGGGGAAAGGTGTTGCGTTTTGCAACACCAACTACTGTGGTGCGGCAGCCTTTCGGGCTGCGCGCCTGGCGCGCTGATAGTCACGCCACCATGTGCGGCACTTGGCGCAGTGGCATTCGTAGTGCGTTGCGCCGGTCTGCGTGCCGTGCATGTCGTCTGGACATCCGCGGGCTATGGCGCGGTTTTTCGTCTCGCGTCGCTGCTCGCTTTTGCGCTTGCTGAGACATTCCGGCGAGCATGTCTCTGGTGGCCGTCCGCGGCCAGGTGGGGTATCGAACGCCCCACCGCAGACTAGACATTGCCGCATGTACGTCTCCTTTCTGCTAGGTGTTGCGTTTTGCAACATGGCGAAGAACCCGCCGGGAGCAGGGTAGCTCCCGGCGGGCAGACTTCAACCCTTGTATATATTATTATACCATAGACAAGGGTATTTGTCAAGGGGGTAACATTTCATGGATGCCACACGGAGTAGGCCATCCACGCGAACAGGGTCGCCAGAATGACGAAAAGGACTATAAAGCCCCTCACGCCAGTTCCTTATAGGCGTCAGCCGCCGACATATCGCCGACTATCACCTGCTCCACCGCCGACAGGCCGTAGCCGTTCGCTGCCAAGAACCGCAGGTACGACGAAGTGTTGTCACGGCTCGGGCTACGCCACGCATCCCGGGGAGTTGCGAACTCCAAGGAACCCAGCGTCACGCCCAGCAGGACAACCTCAGCTCTAGCGTCAGTGGCATGATCCAGCAACTCCCCTGACCGAATGTCGGCACCCAGCAACTCACTGGCGACATCCCCGCCCCGCTGAAGCAGGTACGGGTCGGAGACAAGGCGCTCAGCGATGAACGTAGCCGTCCCCTTCGGTGCGGTTTTCCGCTGCAGCAACTCAGTGATGAACTTCCGCCGCACCGCCATTGCGGCATCGCCGGCCTTGTTCAGCGTGATCAGCCGTTTGCGCTCGGCCTTCTCCGACGCCTTGCGTTCCAGGTCATCCGACGTCAGATCAGCTGTCCGTGATATGCCGGTTGCGTGCCAACCGCTAGCGGTCAGACCTTCGGCTTCCAGGTTGACGCAGTAGTACGCAGAAGGAACCCACTCGACCTTCTCGACAACTGAATCGCAATGCAGCATCCCCTCCGCGGCCTGCGCCTCGGGGTCGCTTTCGGTCGCCCAGTCGATCAGTGATTCATTGACAGGATTTCCATCCGTGTCGGTGAACACCGCTTCGTCGCTCAGGGTGATCGCCCAGTTGCTCGGGTCTTTCACCGCCGACTCGTCGGCAGGGTTGCCGTCAGCCGTCAACAGCGCGTGTAACGGCACCAACTCGGCGGCGATAGCATCGTTCACACTAAGCACCGAGAAGCCCTTCTCGCGGAACGGTGCCGCGGCTTTCTCCCGCTCAGCGGCAGCCATGCGCTCTCTCCGCGCACGCTCTACTTCGTGGTCGAAATAGTTACGGCCGACCGCCCTCATCAGACGACCCACGACAACATCGTCATCCTCGAACTCGGCGATCGCCGCGGCCTCGTCCAGCGTCACTGTGCCGGAAACCAGCGCAGACATCGCCGTCTCCGACTCGCCCACCGCCCTGGACTTCTTCACCCGTTCCGGCGACACTGACAGCCGCTTGGCGACCTTTGTCATCGACAGGCCGGTGTCCAACAGCTGTTGGATACCCTTCACCCGGTCCACGGAGTTCAGTGACATCCGGTGATCGTTCTCCACGATCTGCTGCGACAGCCGTGTGGCGGTGTCCAGATCGGTGTCAGCGATGTAGACCGGGATGGAGGTCAGCCCAGCCTCACGAGCGGCGAGAGTACGCCGCTGACCGGCACGCACCTTCACCTTGCCGTCCTCTCGCACGGCGACCACAGGGACGAGTACGCCCTGCTCTTTGATCGACGCGATGAACTGCTTTGTGAGGGACGCTTCCGTCCTCACATTCGCCTCGACCTCGATCTCGTTCGGGTCGAGATGTTCCAACACTCCAGTTGGCAGTGATGTTGTCACTTCTTATTACCTTCTTCCTGTGGGGTGGCGTTGCAATTTGCAACACCGTAGGCCGGCAGCTCGTATCCGTTTTTGGTGAGCCACCAGTCTGTTTCACTCCATGCCGTATCGACATGGAAGCCGTTATCGACAGCAAGAGCGCCGGTACCGCAGCACTGGCAGCCACCGGAAATGCCGATGTCCTCTGCGACGCCGGGCGGAACTTGCCACCGAACCCAATCCTCGCCGTCCAGCCGATAGACCAGAATGGGCGTCAACCACGGCAGGAGTTTTTCCATGTGCCGGTGATCGTTGGGGCGCGGCGCCCGTACCAGAACCGTCGGTTCCAGGTCGTGATGATCAGCGCGGATCAAGCGCACTTTGTATTCCCCTTCTTTTGATGGTTAACCATGTTGCAGATTGCAACATGATTTCCTTTCCGGCACTCCCACCGCATAGCACGGCAGAAATACGCTGACGAGCAGCGGGCATAGGCTGGGTAGCCGGGTATCGGAATGCAGACTTCTGCCTCATCCACTGACCACCTCGTACGGGTCATGACCCAACAGGATCAAGGTGCGGCCGTTGTCCCACTTCACCCCGATCTGGCGGGTGTACTCGCTGTTCCACTGGCCGATCCAATTCACCGTTCCCTCAGTGCCGACGGGAATGGGATAGGGATCGTCCATGTGGCCGGTGACCCGTACGCGATCACCGACCTGGACGGGCTTCACCCCTTCGGATGCCACGACGCACCACCGTCATGTGAGTGCAAGCCCGACGCCACGACACTCTTGTCGACAGTCCGGCCAGCCAGTCGTTCGGCCTTGGCAATTGCCAACTTCGCCTGGTGCGAGCCACGCGCCATGATCGCCCGATACACACACGCATCGGTCATGCCATCCCTGACATCTTCGGGGATGCCAGTGAACGTGATACCGCCCTGTCCGCCGATCCTCACACCGACACGGCCGCTAGCCAGCATCCCATCGACCTGCTGGCTGCGTTTCCGTAGCTCTGCGGCGCGCTGAGCGATCGTCTGACCCTTCTTGAGCTTCGTGTTACACGGCATCAGACACCTCCTCGAAGTCGAGGTCCATGCTTGACGGCTGCCGACGAGTCTCAATCACCGTCTCCACCGGCGCAGGACTCTCGAAGTCCAACGCACGACTGAACCGCTCATGCTCGATCACCACCTCGTCGGTGGACATCCCGAAGTCCAGGAACGAACTGCGAGCCACACCGATCTTGGCGATAGCCTGCCGGTCAATCTCGATGGCAGCCTGCTCACCGGACGCGACGATCTTCCGAGCCGCAGCACGCGCCGTGTTGACGGCGGCAGCCACGTCGGCGTTCGCCTCCGGTGACAACATCTGGCCGATGTCGAGCAGCTTCGCGCAAGCGGCACGAACCTTCTTGACGTCGAGATTTTTCAGACCGTCCTGCATCTGCGCCATGAACTTCTCCGTCTCGGAGAACAGGGCGCGGGCAGCCTCAACGTCGTCGGCGACAACCTCGCCGCAGATGACGTTGATTTCGACGCGGCTGAACACTGCCTTGTCGTTGAACTCGGTGCACAGGACGCGAGCCTCCTTGATCGCCTCCTTGAGGTCGCCGCGGCGATCCAGCGGGCACAGCGGGCCATGCGCCGTATCGGCGCACAGCCTGGTGATGAGGTAGCGCGCTCGGTTGGCTACCTGGCTCGCCAGCTTTGCCTCGGCCGGGTCGAACACGATCTTTGTGGTGGCCCACGACGATCGTTCGGTGCCCGTCTCGGTGACGTGGGCGCGTTCGATGTCGCGCTTCTGGTACGAGCGGTTGCCGGACTGTCGGGCATGGACGCTGACCAGCAGGCCGGGACGGATGGTACGGATGTTGATGTCACTCATTACTGTTTCCTCATTTCTTTTCAGTGGTGGAAGTGTTGCGTTTTGCAACACCCAGGTAACTAGAAGTCCAGCGTGCGGACATTTTTCTGCGCCTGCGGGGTGCTGACATCGGGTCGCGTTGCCAGCCGGGCACGGCTCGACCACGCCGTCCGAAGCTGCTCGATCTTCTCCGATGACGTGCGGGACAACGGAATGATCTTGTTCGCCGCGGTCACGATGTCGTTCGTCGTGACCTCGCGCGCCCCGTCAGCGAACGCCGAGAACATGGCATCGTGTTCGATAGCCGCAGCGACCTCAGCGCCGGTGAACCCAGCCGTAGCATCGGCCACGGCGTGCAGGTCGATGCCCAGCTTCTTGGCATCACGCCCATTGCTCCGCAACGTCGCTACAGCGATAGCCGCACGCTCCGACTTGGTGGGCAGGTCGATGAACCAGATGTCGTCGAAACGGCCCTTACGCAGGAACTCCGGCGGCAGTGCAGACGGATCGTTGGCTGTCATCATCACGAATGCCTGACCGGAACGATCGTTCATCCACGTCAGGATCGCGCCCAACGCATCAGAAGAAACGCCACCGTCAGAACTGCCGGATGTTGCACCTTGCAACGCCTTCTCAACCTCGTCGATGTAGACGATGACCTGACCGATAGCGTCGATCAGGCTGAAGATGGATCGCAACCGGGACTCCGACTCGCCGACATACTTGCCTTTCAGGGCGTTGATGTCGAGACGCATCACCGGCCAGCCCCACTCTGAGCCGAGGGCTTGGCAGGACAGCGTTTTACCGCAGCCGGAAACGCCGAGCAGCATCACACCCTTGGCGAGCTTGAGGCCGTAGGCGCGGGCTTCCGGTGTGAACGTGATGCGAGTCCGGGCCATCTCCTCCTTGAACAGGTCGAGTCCACCGACAGAATCGAACCCGCCGGGGCGAGGCTCGTAGTACGTCAACGCCGGTTCGCGGTTGATGAGGCGTTTCTTCTCTGCGCTGATCGCAGCCACGTCGATGTTGCCGCCTTCGATCAGCGACCGGGCGAACGTGGTCTGAACTTCCAGCGAGGACAGACCGACGGCCGCATCTACAGCAGAATCGCGGACGCCACCCTTGCTGAGAGCGTCCTTGACCCTGCTCTGAAGCGGATTGGTGTCGCTGTTCGGCAGCACGCTGATCTGATTTTCCAGGATCTCGTTGATCTCGTCTCGGTCAGGCAGCGGCCAGTTGATGACGTCGAGTTCACCGTTGGACAGGGCCGGCGGCGGCGAGTCTCCTGAGGACACGATGATGATCGCCTGAGCCACGTTACGGGCTGTGCCTGACAGTCCATCGGGGCGCAGCATGTTGCGGATTTTCCGGAGCGTCACCGCACCGGCAACGCCTTCCAGCCACGGGCCCAAGTCCCGCAGAATCCAGACGTTGCGGTCGGTGTCATTGTTGGAGATGTTCGCCTTCGACTTGTCCTCGATCAGCTTGAGGATCTCGTCGGGGCCTTCGGCGGCGTTGTAGTCGGGGTTTCCCCGAACCGGGGAGCCGTCGATATCGACCGCGCCGTTGGCGATGTCCCAGATGCGGGGCCGATACCCGGCCTTGGCGATAGCCGGAATCAAGTCCTGCTCGGTGCGGGCCTCGTCCTTGCTGACGATCCAGAAGCCAGCGCAGCGTGCCCTGAGAGCGAGGGTAATCGCCTGACCGGCGACCTGACCCCTAGTTGGGGTGTTGCGTTCTGCAACAGGCACTTCGACTACAACGGGTGCTTCGACTGTTTTTGCGTTGGGCATGTTCCTACTTTCTTTTTCGTGGGGGGATGGAGAGGTGTTGCATTTTGCAACACTGAAATGAGGGCAGACTTCGACCCTCTAACTACTATTCTACCAGGTCAGAGCCATTTTGTCAATAGGGTAAGAAGCGTTACGGCGGCAGCTACCGTTCGGATATTTCTGCGATTCCGCATGAACCGGAACCCATCCATTAGCCGAACGGGAGTAGCTGCCGCCGTAAAGCTTTCCTTTACCTAGAACACGGTGACGTGAACATGGTTGAAGTGGTCAGGCACTCGCCATAGGACGTACTTGACGCCGAACCGGCCTGACTGGGATTTCACGTCAGCGGCGATGGTGTCGCCGAGGCCCATGCTCCCAACCATGATGTCGATTGCGTGCCCGGATGGGTGATCGGGCAGACGATCACGCCTCACCCCTCCGATTGACTGCACGGCGGGATAGTTACCCGAAATGTAGTTCGCCAAAGCTGCGGCATTCGGGGTGAGGCCACCGCCTCCCACAAGCGGGACTGCGTTGGCGGTAGGGCATGTGATTAGTGTCAGGGCTGCAAGAACGCTCGCCAATCTGCTTTTCATCATCTAAACACCGTGTCACGTTTTGATAACGGACACGGAAAACGCGAGGTTAGGCAGCGTGTCCGATTAGACTGTTGCACTTTGCAACGCCTTCACGTCCACAAACGACACGAAGAATCCCGGCAAGGGAACCGGCAGACTCGGATTAGTCCGGTGACGCAACTCGTTGACAGCGTTTTTGTCACCCGCAGACGCGAACGCCCACAAATCCGAGACGGACATTTTTCGGTAGGTGGTGTCGATGTCGCGCACAAACACCTGTCCATCCCGGGGCGGGTACAGCACCTGGACGTGCCTATCCGGCCCTGCCATCGCAACATCGCCCGGTTTCCACTGCATCACCGGTCGCCCTGCTTGAACTTCATCTGGCTAATGATGCACTCGCTGGGGAGAATATCGTCCCGCACACCGAGGTACACCGGCTGGTAAATCCTTCGACCTGCCGTTGCATAGAGGTACCGAATCTCCACGACGTCGCCGGCCTTGGGGATCTCCTTGTTCGGCGGAATGGCGCAGTCACCGACATAAACCCACTTCTCGCCGTCGAAAAGGCTCACCGACACCGATCGCTTGTCGTTGATCCGAGCGACAATCGCGGACAGCGTTGCCACGAACTTCAACTTGAGCTGAGGCCCGCCGAAGCTGGGCCTGCCGGCCCGGTACGGAGAGTCGAGCCGCTTGAACACCACACCCTCGGCGTTGGCCTGTCGCAGCCTCAACAGGTTGTCTGCCTTATCGACGGTATCCGTCCATGCCTCAACAACGCGGATCGTGCCACCGTTGCGAAATGCAACACCCGCCAACCCCAGCAGCCGGTAGCGATTCTCTGCATCCACACCACGGATGTCTTTGCCGTCGAAGCTGAGCAGATCGAATGCGTGGTAGACGTTTCCGATCACCTCACCATCGAAAGTGAAGTCCTGAGTGATGCAGAGAGCGGCGTCCACAAGAGACTGGGATACGGCGGTAACAACACCCAACTTGTTGATGCCCTCGACCACAGTGCCGGTTTTCCGAAGGATCAGACGGCGGCCGTCCATCTTCTCCTGCATCATCCACGCCGGGTCACCGACCAGAGACACGGCTTGCCGCTCGTCGATAGTGTTAAGTAGCTGCGGCTTCACGTCCGCGGCGACCTTATTGACGTTGGACTGGTACGGGGTGCCAGCCGCGCCCTCGGTGTAGCCTTTGGCCTGCTTCTCGTTCACCAGCCTGGTAAAGATTTTCTCGGCTGCCGTCAGCGCCACCGGGCTGGTGGTCTTGGTGCCGGTCGTCAGCGTCGAGTTGCGCTTACCGTAGGCGAAGTTGACACGGTAGCCGCCTTCATCGGGGTCGATGGAGGCCTGATAGACCTTGTCGGATCGCTCGTCGGTGTAGTACAGGGTAATGGTTTTGACCGTCATTCTTTTCCCTCCTTCTCAGCCTCGATAGCTTTTTCCAGCGAAGCGAACAGGCCTTGAAGAACCTGGCCGAACTCGGCGCCATCCTGCGCGGCGTCGAGCGCCTCAGGTAGCGTGCGCTTGCGTTCCTTATTCTTTATTTCGCGTGCGTGCGAGTCGGTCATTTTCCAGCCGCCGGGATCACGGTGCCGCCGCCGGTGGCCGCAACGTCGAACGCCCTATGCACCAGCGCCGTCAGATCGGCAGTGGTCACGACATTGCTGTCACTGACATAGGCGATAGTTTCGCCGTCCCTGTCGTAGATCCCCACGGCATAGCCGAAGCTCACGCCCTGACTCTGCGCCTCAATTCGCTCGTCCATCGGACTGAGGGTGTCCTCCGCGTCGGTGATAAGGAGGTGGCCGTTTTCAACGGTGGCTTCCAACGCCATGCAGCCACCGCCCGTGTGATAGGCGCAGAACGGTGTGCCGAACTCCGCCGTCAGCGCGGCGGTAGCCTCGCGGTAGCCCTGCTCGAAGCGGTCAAGATAGGCAAAGTAGCGGTCGGTCATGATGCTCCTTCTGTGTCGTTGTTGCGTTTTGCAACACCGGCCAACTCAGCCAGTGCCGACTCCACCATCTCGGGAAGGCTTTCAGCCCGACTATCCATATCCACGACGTCGACGATCGAATCGTCGGCGCCCATCCACCCCTCGTCGCCGCCCTGATCCTCGTAAATACCGATCGACCAGCCTGCGGCGTTATGGTCATCGCCATAGTGAGCGTTGTAGTTATCCGAATGCGACTCCGCGTCGATGCGATCACGAAACCCGCTCAGGTTTTCATCTGTGGCCACGATCCAATGCCCGGACTCAAGGCGCGCCTCTAGCGCCATGCACCCGCCGCCCGTGTGAATCTCGGTGAAGACGATGCCGAACCGGGACTGGACATCGGCCAGGATCTCCGTAGCCTTCTCGCCGCTCATTTGGCGTGCCTCGGAACGTAACCCTCCGGCATGAACACCGGGCTGCCCACCTGAACTAGCTGAGTCACATCGACGCGCCCGAACGCCGGCCCATCGTCGCCAAGGCGCATCACTAAGGCGTGACGCCCGTAAGTGCAGTCAAAAGTCCTCATCTTCATCGTTCTTTCCTTTCGTTGTCCTTCATGAGTGACCTCAACAGGAACATGCCTGTCGGGGTGTACCGCTGGTTCTCAAGCGTGACACCGGGCCACAGCTTCATGGCCTCCCGCGTCATCATTTTTCCGATTCCCTCCCGCTGACGGTCGGGTCGGACCCACAGATTCACAGCGTCGGCAGCTTCCAGCGGATTTTTGCCGTCGTAGTGATTGAGAATGGCGACGAGACTCCCGGTCTCGTCGCGTAACAGCAGGCAGTTGACAACCGATATGCCTGGGCCGACAAGTTCGGCGGGAACGTCAAAGACCTCATCGCCGGTTTCCGTGTCCACCATGTGCTGCTCAAGCGCCAGACCCGGCGTACCGCTTTCGGCGTACTGCTTCGCCTGACTCGCCCAGCTAAAGGCGGGCGGGATTAGCTGTACTTTCACTCCATTTCCCTTCTTTGTGCGGACACGACGAAAGGCCGGTGTTGCAAAACGCAACACCGGCCCTGTCGTCAGACAGACTTCTCCCTGAGCTTGCGCGCCCATTCGATATGCTCAGCGGCCATGCGAAGCGCCGCGATCTTTCCGACCCTCCTGGCCCGCAGCAGCCGCGGAACATGAATCCACGGCTCGTTGACGAGCTGATACAGCCTCATTCGGCTGATCCTGAGCACTCGTAGTCCCCGACCTGGCACCCGGAATGACCGGGATGGGCCTGCGCCTGCGGAGCGAGGCCGACAGCTGCCAACCACGCAGCGACGGCGAGTGTTGCAAAACGCATCACAGTCCCCCTTTCCGTGGGGCCGGGAAGGGTCGGGGTCGACCGTCGGCGGTGGTGCAACGCCCACAGGTGAGGTCAACGCCCCACTCGCCGTCGCACCGATCACAGGTCTTGAGGTGGATGGGGACGTAACCTCCGGCGACCAGCGATGGATGCACACGTCGTCCGCCGTTTTTCTCGAGAACTTCAATGACATCGACCCGCCCGAACAACGGGCTGATCTCAGAGTCCGTCATCACCAGGGCGTGCTTGCCGTAGGCGTCGTCGAAAGTTTTCCGCACACGGCCGGTCATCGGGCATCCTTCCTATTCTGAGCGCGGGCCAGCAGCCACGCCAATGCCCCATCGACATGGCAAGAGCAAGCGCAGCCGTAGTGATCGTCCTGAGAGTCAGGGCAGTTCTTGTGATCGCCGCTCACGCAGAAGCCGGTCATCAGGCATCCTTCCCGTCGTAGCGAGTCGCCACCCGGCAGTCGGACTGCATTTCACTTCCGGTGACAGCGTTGCCCTTGTAGTCGTGGTCGAGCGTCACGTCGAACCACAACTGCCACCGCTGCTCCGGCTCATGCCAGTCGTAGGTGGCGCGAGACAGGTCGATCGTGCCGCGGTCGAGGTTGTTGGTGAACACACGCAACCCTTGCACGATCTGCACGCCGTCGGTGGTGAACACCTGATCGCCGACGGTGTACTCGCGACGGCCATACTCGCCGACGCGAGGCTCGAAACGAGCCGGATACCTCGTTGAGGCAGGAACATTCTTCACTTGATCTTCTCCTTCTGTTCGGTGTTGCGATTTGCAACATGCCAGTCGTCATTGCACGAATGGCGGTGGTTCTTCGTTTCGCTGCAGATGGGGCAACGCGGCCACTGCTGTCCGGCGGCGCTCACCATTGCACCTGCGCTTTGCACAGAGCGCACCCGCTAGACCCGCTGCCGAGCCACAACTGGTGAGTCCCGGCCTTCGGGTCGAGCCGGTGCCGTCCCCGGTAGTCTCCGGGATCGCGGGTCACCGCATCCCAGAATCCGTCAATCTTGGCGCACTGGGCGTGCCGATTGTTCAGCATGTTCATCTTCATGAATCCACCGCGAATCCACCGATTTCGACTAGGCGCATGAGCCGCTTGATCGGCACGGCGTGCTCCATGCCGGTGACGCTGGTGATGCGGAGGTACGCATCGCGCACGTCCTGATCGCTTCCGATGAACCCGAAATTGTCCAGCCCCTGCACGATGTGCCGTGCAGTGCCCTCATGGATGGTGTAGCCGTCACTGTCCAGCCACCGCACCTTGGCGCTGCGTGAAGCAGCGTCGGTGATGACATACAGCTGATGGATCTGCGGGACGGTGACGATGGGCGTTGCATTTTGCAACACTTCGTTATTACTCACTTGATGACCCCTTCCTCGGGTATGGTCGCCAACTCGGTTCCGTTGGCGCTGGATTTGTACAACTTCATGGCCTGAGCGCGAATCGTCATCGCGTCAGAGACAGCCTCACGGTGAGCGCGGGCCTGCGTCGGGCGATCGGGCTGCTTGAACTCGATCACCCGACGAGTGGAACGCCGCACCATTGGACGCACGCCCCGCTCTACCTTCTCCAGAGCGTCGAGCAGGCCGGCGTGGGTGTCGTGCCGGGAGCGCAGAACCCAGTGGTGGTCTCGCCAGACGTACAGGTCGAGGCACGGGATCGTGCGCGAAACGGTCACCGGGACACCCCGCAGATGAGGTTACCCATCGAGGCGCAGTCCCAGCAGGGCTGATCCTCCATGCACGCCACGCTGTAGTCGGGCACCAGTTCGTCGCTGAGCATCTGGGCGATGAACACGCCGAACACGGTGATGAAGCCCATCACCACGACGGTGGCGAGATTGACCATCGCGGCCCTCATGAGTCGCCTGCCAGGGCATTCTCGTAGCCGTCCATGTCCGACACGTCGGAGTCGTAGTTCGACATGTTCGACCGCCAGTTGCGGTTCAGCCGCTGCCCGGTCGCCGAGTAGCAGGCTCCGCACTTGTCGCAGTCGGTTTCCCGGCTGCTGCTCTGAACCGTCGTGCCGCAGTTTCCGCACGGCCACTCGCGGTGGGTGTGAACCTTGGCGTACTTACCGGCGGAGCGGGCCTCGTTGCAGACGCGGTACGCCTCGTCGTCGTCGGGGGTGTTGACGAGGTTGTTGCCCTCGCCGTCCCAGACGTGGTAGGTGATGGTGATTTTGTTGTCGATTGCCTTGCTCATCTGTTTTTTCCCTTCTCAGTGGGTGATGCGATTTGCAACACCATTGCGTGCGGATTGAAGTAGGACGGGTGGGCGAACTCAGAGATCGACGTCCACCCGTAGACATCGGCGGGGCGATACCACGTCACGCCGTTGCTGTCGGTGCGCGCCGGATACATCAGATCGACGCGCTCGACGGGAACGTGCTTCATGATGCCGGTGTTGCGTTATGCAACATGCCGTAGTAGTCGCCGTCGACGGGGAACTCGCGCAGCACGGCGGCAGCTTCGGCCACCGTGATTTTTCCGATGGACGTGTACCACTGCACCTGCCCTTCGGCCAGCGAGCGGGCGCGACCGCAGCCGCGCCGCGACATGTGCCGCACCTTGGCGGCGAGCGCGTCCACGACGTTGTGACGCACAGCTGAGGCGGTCACAGCGCGGACATTCCGCGTGCGACGCGATCGGCATTGAGCGCGTCGATGCGAAGTTCGTTGGCGCGGCGACGATCGGCCACGGCTCCCTGGATCAGGCGGATTGCGCGATCCAGGAACTCGTCGGTGATGTGGGTGTCACCGGCACGCAACGCGGCCAAGCCGTCGATCAGCAGGTGACCGACGGCGTGATCGGCGGCGCGAACGACCTTGACCGTCGCGGCGTCGAACGCATCCTCAGCCGCGGTCAGGGCTTGCTCGGTAGGGGTGATGTAGCAGCTATCGCACATTGCTGTGCCTCTCTGTTTCGTGGGGGAGGGTGATGCGATTTGCAACACCCGAAATCGGAGGCCCATCTCTGACCTCCTATATACAATAATACCAGGTCAAGGCCATTTTGTCAAGGGGGTCAATAATGCTGAACAGGCCTTTTGCCGGCTCGAACGCCTGGGCGAACACCTGAACGAAAAAAGGGCGAGGCATTGCAAAATGCAACACCCCGCCCTTTCCCGGCTTAATCCACGCCCAGACCTGGAATCGTGGCCTCGCGCTGATGATCGCCGCGCAGACAACTGCGCGAGTACATGCGGTAATCCCAGTCCCGCTTCTTCGGCGGGCACGAGCACGCATTGGGCGGGTACGCCTCCCAGTCCTGGATATTGGCGATCAGCCGACGCTCCGACTCTGCCGCTCGATCCAACAGCACCTTTTCCAGCACAGGCGACGGGCGCGTCATGGACTCCAACTTGTCGATGCGCTCCGCCGTGTGCTCCCACAACAACTCCAAAACGCGATCCAACTTCGGGCCGCTCACAGCCGCACCACGTTCTCGGGCGCGAACTGGCGGGTATCGCCGGAACGATCCAGCGTGACATGGACGTAACGCCGGCCCAGCTTCGCCACCATGCCGAACCTGTCCCCGCGCATCGCACGATCCGTGGCGGGATGCAACTTCACCCGGTCACCGACCGTGAACTGCTCAAGCAGCAAATCCGTTTGTCCGGACATGTCTGCCCCTCTCTGATCTCCCTTGCCCCACGGCGGGATTGCTGTGGGGAGGCGACGAGGGCCGGGTGTTGCATTCCGCATCACCCGGCCCTCGCTGTCTTAGAAGATCGCTAACGGTCAGCGATTGCCCAGTCCAGGGCATTAACGAACACCCAGACGAGCAGCGGCACCAGCGCGATGAACAGCGCGCCGTGCCAGATCACTGCCAGGTTCGCGAGGATCACGAACCCGACGAACAGGAACGCGAGCGCGGCGGCAATGCGAGCCACCTTCCCCCGGTTCACTTGAACGCCCCGATGACCAGCAGGATCATCGCCCAGACCAGCAGCACCTGAGTTACGAACGCCCACATCAGAGCACCGCCTCGTCGTCGTAGGCGAACTTCTTGCCCGTGCGGGTGTCCAGGTACTCGCCGGACTCCGGGCAGATGCGCCACGGCTGCAACGCCGGGAAGCTGGCGCGGCACGTCCCGCAGACCAGCAGATCGCCGAACCGGGTCTGCGCTTCGACGGTGTGGCACTTCTCGCACGGGCCCATGCCCGCACGATCCCACTCCGGCGTGGGGTCGACCGGGCAGACGGGCGTGTAGTCCACGATGATCCCCGCCCGCACCTGCTTGGTGTGACTCTGCCGCGCACGGCGGCGGTGGCTAGTCCTATCGGACATGACCGTTTCCTCTCTGTTCTCCCTTACCCCACGGCGGAATTGCCGTGGGGCGGCAGCGTGGGCAGGGTGTTGCATTTCGCACCACCCTGCCCCGCTGTCAGCGGGACATTGACTCCATGATCGCTACTATGGCGATGCCGATCATCACGCCGGTCGTCACGGCGGGAACCCAGCTCATCGGCGATAGTGAGCGTTCAAGGCCAGATGAGCCGACGCGATACTTGTCGGCTCAGTGGCAATTCCGCAGTCGTCACACTTCCCGACGTAACGCACGTCGGGAGCCACACCGCGGATCAGCGCGATGCGGCCGGAATCCTTGCTGCACTTCATGACGAGACCTCCGCCCGCTGGCGCAGAATCTCTGCGGCGTTCCGCTTCAGCATCCGGCTGTACGCGCCCGGTGCCGCCTCATGCAACTCGGCGGTCAGCTCGGCCAGCAGTGCCTCGGCGCGTGCAATGATGGCACGCTGCGTGGCGATCTGACTGAGCAGCGACCGCTGACGGCGATCCACCGACGCTTGCACGGCGGCGATGCTGCCGGGCTTCATTTGCTGGCACCTGTGTTGCGAATCGCATCACCCTTCCAGCAGTCGCATCCCATGCCGGCGAGACGTCGAGAGCACCAACCGCCCGGGCACTCGACGGGGAAGTCCTCGCCGATCTCCATAGCGCGTTGCAGCAGGCTTATCGACACGCAGGCCAGCGCAGCGGCGATAGCGTCGAGCGTCGGGAAGCTCGGCCACTTTTTGCCGTTCTCGATCTCAGCCAGGAACGGGTAGCTGATCCCGGCGGCGGCGGCGAGTTCCTTCCGCTTCATGCCCTGCTCCAATCGGGTGCAGGCGATAGCGCGGCCCAGATAGACCGCGTTAGGGTTTACAGCTTTTTTCTCGGACATTGCTGTCCCTCTCTCTGTTTCCCTTACCCCACGGAAGGATTGCCGTGGGGCGGCGGAACGGCAGGGTGCTGCGAAATGCAACACCCTGCCGCCCCGTCTGCGGGGGAGAGTTACTTGACCAGACCCAACGGGCAGTCGGTCATCGTGTACGCGCAGCGGTCGTCGCTGTCGTCCATCGGCTGATTCGCCGGTGTGCAGGCGCTCAGTGCTAGCGCGGCCAGCAGCGCGGCCAGTGCCGCCTTCACTTGACCAGAGCCTTGAGTTCGGCCTTGATCCGGCGGGCGTCGTCGCCGCGCCACGATCCCGCGTTGGACAGGAAGTACAGCACGATCGACGAGGCATCCTCGTAGCCGTAGCGGTCGGTGATGCTCGACAGACCGCGCATGGCCGAGAGATACGGCTTGGCCGCGTAGTTGACGTTCGGCCACGTCCGCGAGATTTCCGCGGCGATGGTGCTGAGCGGTCGGACTGTTTTTTGATCGGACATTGCTGTCCCTCTCTTTTTTCGTGGGGTGATGCGATTTGCAACACCCTGGATTTTTCCGGCGCGGAGATTTTCCGGCAGGATTTTTTCCGGCGCGGAAATTTTTCCGGCAGGATTTTTCCCGGCAAATAATTTTTTGCGGGGAAGATTTTTTCGGCCCATCTCTGACCTACTACTACTACTCTACCATAGACAGCCCAAAATGTCAATAGGGTCACAAGTCAATCAGTGCAGGTCAGGCCGGGTTCGATGCCCCGAAACGCAAAAAGGGCCGAGGCATTGCGAAATGCAACACCCCGGCCCGATTGCCGATTGCCGATTGCCGATTGCCATTGCCGATTGCCGGCGGCCCTCAGATGAAACTAGAACTCGTCGTCAGGGCAGTCGCACGGCATACCGATGTCGTGCAGACCGCCACGATCGCAGATCCAGTCAACAGCGGGTCGCGCCTGAGACGCAGCCCTGGCCGCCGCAATCGCGCCCTCTGCCGCCGCGACTGCGGCCAGCTTCGATGGGTCGAACATGATGGTTCCCTCCGTACCGATGGATGGTGGTGGAATGAAGACGGGCAGGGTGATGCGAAATGCAACACCCTGCCCGTAGCCTCCGCGTCAGTCAGTAGTCAGACAGTGAGGCGGGGACGCTCGTCGGAGACGATGACCGGCTTGGGTCGGGACGGGAAGTAAACCGCTTTACCGAAACCGCAGCCGAGAATCGCGCCGAGAGTAATCGCAATGTAAGTGGACATGACGTTCTCCTCTGCTCTCGTGGGTTGTGGTGATGAGAACAACATTACCCGAAATGCCGCACACAGTCAAGAGGGTATCTATGTTGCAAAACGCATCACCCCGATGCCTCCGATGCGCGGCCTTCCGATGTCATGGGTTGTATTCGCCAAGCCTCCGATGTCGTGCGCGGCATTCCGATGTCATGGGTGCGCGTGCCTTCCGATGTCGTGCGCGGCCTTCCGATGTCGTGCGCGGCCTTCCGATGTCGTGCGCGGCCTTCCGATGTCGTGCGCGGCCTTCCGATGTCGTAGGGGCGCGCCTTCCGATGTCGTAGGTGGGTAGGGGTGGGTGGGTGGGCGCTCTCCCCGGTGGCCTACCTGCCGGCTCGAACGCCTGTTCGACCTGGGCCTGGTCGAACGTCTGTGCGAACGCTGCCGGTGGCCGGTGGCCGAGGGGTGATGCGATTCGCAACACGCTGCCGGTGGCCGAGGTCTGGCCGGTGGCCGAGGGGTGATGCGATTCGCAACACAGGTGCCGGTGGCCGAGGTCTGGCCGGTGGCCGAGGGGTGAGGTCTGGCCGGTGGCCGGTGGCCGAGGTCTGTCCGGTGGCCGAGGTCTGTCCGGTGGCCGAGGTCTGTCCGGTGGGCAACTGGCCGAACTAGAACCCCATTGACCACCGGCGAATATCGGGTAATGTCTGTCTTGAGCCGGGACACAGCGACCGGGCCAGGAGAGCATCACTGAGGCTCCACACACGGCCCTAGCACCGCAGATAGCAACCGGACGTAGTACCGAGACACAGCAACCGCTGTGTTCTCACAATCTATTCGGAGGTTTGAAACAGCATGAAAACTCAGGGAACTACCAACACAGGTACTGAAGTACAGACCGCGCAAGATCGCAGCGACCAGGAACTCAGCGACGCTCTCGTCACTGCGTTCCAGTCCGCTGAGAGCGACGCAAAGCGGTTCATCTTCAGCACCGCGACACTGGCAACGGCCATCATGGATGTCCATGAGGCCGAGGTCTGGAAGCGCACAATCGACGGGGAAACGGGCAAGCTGTACCAGTCCGCCACCAGCTACTACAAAGCGATTGGTTCGCGCTTCCCGCTTCTCCACAAGCTTCTCCGTGACGAACTGGTGTCAGAGCTTTACAGCGCAGACCCGAACGCAATCGGCGTGCGGGAACTGGCCGCTCTGGTACACGTCGATCCGGCACAGGTCACGCGGAGCAAGCAAAAGGCACTGGCCGCTTCCAAGGCCGAGGCCGAGGCAATCGCCAAGGCCGAGGCAGAACACGCGGCACAGGTCGCTGCCGAGGCAGCGGCGTGCCAGGCCGCTGCCGAGGCACGCGCCAAGGCCGAGGCCGAGGGTCGCTCACAGGCCGAGGCACTGGCCGCTGCCAAGGCAGCTAGCCAGGCGGTCGAAGCGTTCTCACTGGCCGCTTCCAAGGCACAGGCCGAGGCCGCTGCCGAGGTCGCTGCCAAGGCCGAGGCCGAGGCCGCTACCAAGGCTCTCGCCAAGGCAGTGAAACGCGCTCTAGGTTCGCTGGAGAGCGGCCTGAAGCAAGCGGATGACGAGCGGCAGAACATGAGCGCAGAAGATCGCGCTCTCACTCTGGCAGCGGTTCGCAAAGCGGTCGAACGCTGGGAAGCGTTCGACGCGCTGGTGGCCGGTACTCCGGTCAAGGCCAAGGCCGAGGCCGAGGCCGAACCGCAGAACGCGGCCTACTCCGAGGCACTGGCACGCACTGGCGATCCGGTGATCGCCAAGGCAGCGGCAGCGGCAGCGGCTCCGGCCAAGCCGCGCAACCGCAAAGCGGCGTCCGCGTGACGATGGACAGCGAGCGCGTCACTGGCGCGCTCGCTGTCCTCACGCTGGCGCGTGACTCAGCGTGGGAACTGGCAGACGCGAACGTCCCAGATGCAACGGCCTTGGCCGAGGCGCTGGACGGTCTCGTCCTCAACTGGGACACGGTGCGGCAGCGCACCTAGTCCCAACCGGCACGGCGCGTGCGGCGCGGTCTCGTCCCGCACGCGCCGTGCCACCGGCAGCGTTCGCACAGACGTTCGACCAGGCCATTTTTTTGGCCGCGCGGCCGGCCCCGACATACGTCTGGGACTGATCTATCCATTATGATTTCGACAAGTGCCAGGGATGATGCGCGTGGCATCACGGCCGATGGTTGATGCGCCGAGGATGGAGTTTCGGCTGGTCAGCCGAATTTAACATTAGAACAGGCGTTCTATGGGAGTGTTGCCTGTTGCCGCAACACGCAACAGCGACCGCTATTGCAGAACGCAACAGGCTATGGCTTGGGCTCGCCCACGGCCGGGAGGCTCATCAGGCAGTCCAGCTTTTTCTGTAGCCGCTCCTGATTCCGCAGCCATCGCTGCTGCTCCCAGGATGGCTGAGCGTTAGTCACGGGTTGTCGGCGGCGGGGGTGGGCTGGGGTGGAATGGTCACCGTCGTCCAGCCGCCGGGAATCTTGGTGTAGATGGTATCCCCCGGCTTAGCCGTTGGGATCGGCGACAGTGTGATCGGGGCGTCGGTCGGGATCGGGTCAGGCAGTGGGTTAACGGGCTTGCCGCAGCCGGAACTCACCAGAATGACGGACGCGATCAGAAGCATCTTTTTCATACACAGCCTCACGGGTTGCCCACTGCTGGGATGAGCGTGGTGGGTGTCGGGATGATGATCGACGAGACTTCAATGGTGCGCTCGACGGCGATCTGGGCCACGCTCATCGACAGCCAGGCCAGGGCCATGACCCAGCCGGTGATCACCAGCACCGCCAGTGCGGTGCGCGTCAGGTGACTAATCACTTGGGTGGCCTCCAAAAATCCATCAGCCCATCCAGTGCCGGGATGCCAAAGTCCACATCGGGCAGGGCCTCGTTCAGGCGATCCCGAACCTCGTCGGCCACCTGGGCCACGTCTGCTATGCCGGCGAGTTGCGGGATCTGATCCGCGACAGCCTTAGCAGCAGCGGCCGCGGCGAGCGGGAGCAGCGGGAGCAGCTTTTGGGTGACGATCTTGCCAATGAAATCGCCAACCGCTTGTTGAACCTTTTCGTTCTTGAGCGCGGCAAGTAACAGATTGACAAGGATCGTGTTCATGCGTCCTCGGTGGTAGCGGCTTCCAGTGCCTCAATCAGGGCTGCCGCTGCAGGCGATGCTTGGACGGCTTCGACGACGGGTTCATCGACCGGGTCCGCGACGACGGGTTCATCAACGGGTTCATCGTCAGACTCGTCCGGGGCGTCGGCCACGACGTCATCGAGATTCTGCGCGACCGCTTTCAGGGCCGCCACAGCGTCGGTCACTTCCTGGGTCTGCTCACCGGAAGACGCCAACGCATCTTCCAGTGCCTCGATCTTGCCGGTGACTTCGGCCTCGGCTTTGTCCAGCTGGTCTTTGATGCCGCGCAAATCGTCAGCGAGTGCCATCAGTAACTCCTTGGTTCGGTATTCGGTGAACAGGCCCATCAGCAGCAAGATGCCCAGAATGAACAGAGTGAAGGCAACTTCCACGCCGTAAGGATACGCCCCTACTTCGCTCCCGTTAAAAGCAACCGCTTATCCAGGAGCTCGTCTACACAGGCCATTAGCTTGTCGATGTCGTGGGATTCCGCCTTTAGAAGTTGCGCCCAGGCTCGGGTTATCTCCAAGTCCAATGCTTCCAATGAGGAGGGTGTTGCATTTCGCAACGGGCCGTTACTCATCGCGCATCTCTTTGTAGACATGCCACTTCGCGGCCTCGAGCAGGCCGAGGACTTCGACGGCGTTAAACCTTTCGGGGAACAGCATCTTCACGGCCATCCGGCCGTCTTCGTCGATAATCCGGTACAGGCGAACCTCAAGAGTGACCAGCTGGTCGGGGTCGATCGGATCCATCATGCGACGATCCCCAGTCCCTCGGTTGCGCGTTGCGCCTGTTGCGGTACAACGCCGTTACCCAAAAGCATAAGTTGGCTTACGCGGGCAAGGTTAGTGCCGGCGAACCAGTCTTCGGGCCACCCCATCATCCAGATCACGAACTCGACAGTGATACGCAGATTGTTGTTCTTGTTGAGTTCGACGGCCCGGGGGGCTTCGCTTAACGTAACGGCTTCCCAGTTCCGGATTGCCGGGAGGTAGGCGTGCCAGGTGTCGTCGTGGTGAGCGCGGATGACGGCGAACGGAAGTGTGGCGCCGGTGCGGTTGTTCCAGTGTGGTCCACGGGTTGCGTCAGAAGAAACTGGTGTGGGCAACAATGAAAATGCGCTGACGTCGGTGGGGAGCACCGGCTCCGCTCGCCGATAGCACTTGCCATTCCGCGTCATACCCGAGGTCGGCCAGGTCTCCCAGGACTGCCCCGATTCCGGTATCCATGACCTGAGGGCCTGATCCCACGTTGCTATGGGGCGCATGAACTCTGATAGTAGAGGCTCTATTGGCAGGTGTGGTGAGTAGCGCACGGACGTTTTCAATAAGCACCTGGGGTGGGCGCAGGCAGTCAATGGCGCGAACCATTTCAGACCACAGTCCGGATTGGGTGCCTGGGCGCAGTCCCTCCCGGGTTCCTGCGTCGGAAATGTCGGTGCAGGGGAATCCTCCGCACAGAAGGTCGATGGGGCTGATCCCCCAACGAACCTGCGACCAGTTGATGCGACGAACGTCGCCAAGATTGGGTACACCGGGCCAGTGCTTGGCAAGAACGGCTTTCGCGGCGTGGTCAGTTTCGCACTGCCAGACAACGGTGCCGCCGGTGGCTTCCTCAACGGCGCGGTCAAGTATGCCGCTACCGGAGAACATCGAACCTATCCGCATGTTGCACTTTGCAACACCTGGTAACGCTGCGACGCCGTCCGCACAGGTCGCACCTCATCCCAGAGATTGGACGTCATGGGTGTGCCTTTACCGGGAAAAACAGGTCAAAAACCGGTGTATCAATGCGGACGGCGTGCAGCAAGATGGGCGGAGTTACCCGCTATATATCTAGTATATCATACCTACCGACATTTGTCAAGGGGTATGACATCTGGCGTGTCGTGAACTAACAAGGTGTCCTATGTCCTTCCTTGTCCTTATGTGTCCTACCTAGGACAGGACAGGAAGGACATCCAGTAGGGGTGCCCTCGCCCGTCCGTCTGTCCGTCTGTCTATATAGGTTATTACACGATTGTATAAATAATAATAAATACTTAAGAAGGGAAGCGAGGGCAGGAGCGGGCACCCCCCCCCTCGGAATGTCCTTCCTGTCCTGTCCTAGCGAGCGGAACGATGACATACCTGGCGACACGCCAGCATGTCGCAATCCTTGACATTTGTCAGTCGCGTCACATACCCTCTTCCTAGTCCGCGAAACTAGATCCTTAGATCTAGATCAGGTACTACTGGGGTCAGGGATGAGGGGTCATGGCAGTCAATCTTGAACAACTCCGCTGGGCGGTCGAAACGCTCAGGGCGGTCAAGGAACGCAAGGCCGAGTTGAAGGCCGCGGAGGAAATGGCGCGGGACGCGATCGAGAACGCCCTCGGTGACAACGGTGAAGGTGAACTCGACGGTCACACCGTAGTCACCTGGAAGTACATCAAGCGGAACGCTCTGGATCAGAAGTTCCTACGGGACACCTACCCTGAGTTATACGAGTCCTGCAAGCGGGTCACGGAGACACGGCGGTTTGAGATCGTCGATGAGTGATACGGCTGAATTCTTCGACGTTCAGCCGATTGTTAGCGATCCGCTGCGCGACGAACTCGTTTCGATGATCCGCTCGCGGGATGCGGCCACGCCCCGGCATCTACAGGTGGAACTAGGTCCAAGTGACGTGTCTCATCCGTGCCATCGTCGGATGGCCTACGGCATCATGGCTGAGCCGGGTGGCAACCCTTCCTTCGATCCCCTGCCTTCGATCATCGGGACGGCAGTGCATCACTGGCTCGAAAGCGCCGCCCAGCACGCCAACGAGGTCCTGGGCCGGGAGCGGTGGCTGACTGAAACACGGGTTGAGGTTGCGCCTGGCCTCTCCGGATCGTGCGACCTGTTCGACACTGATACCGGGACGGTCATCGACTGGAAGGTTGTCGGCACGCCCCGGTTGGCGAAGTACCGGAAGGATCCTGGTCCGCTCTACAAGTCCCAGGTTCACCTGTACGGGCGTGGGTTCCAGAATGCCGGCCACCAGGTGAATCGCGTTGCGATTGCGTTCGTGCCCCGCGGCGCGACGCTGCACAGCCTGCATGTCTGGTCGGCCGACTACGACCCGAAGGTCACTGACGATGTTCTGACCCGTCGCGAGCAGGTGATCTGTCTGCTCAACGACTTCCGTATCGAGGACAACCCTGATCGGTACAGCTGGTTCCCGGTTGAACCGCTCGACTGCGTGTTCTGCCCCTGGTACTCGACCGACCCGTCCGGCCCGTTGCAGTGCAAAGGCGACGGATCATGATCCGCAGCTTCAAGTGCGCCGTCTGCGGGCTGGGATTCAGCACCGACACGTCGGAGGTTGACATAAATCGGGAGTTCCTCAATTCCGGCATTATCAGCGACGCAACGCTGGTAAGTGCCTGCGACGACTGCTATGCACTCGTCATGAAAACTTCTCGCGGCGGCGACCGCGAGTAGGTGTTGCGTTTCGCAACACAGCCACCACAACAAATCACAACTCAAAGATTGGAAATCAACAATGTCACTTGGTGGATTCTTCGGCGGCGGCAAAGGCATCACCTGGCCGGATCAGCCCCCGAAATCAATCACTGGAACGATCACCGTCGTGCACCCACCGGAGCCGGTGAACGACCCCAAGACGGGTCTGCCCACCGACCGCAAGCAGGTCAGGATCGAACTCGAAACCACGGAGCGCGACTCCGACCAGCAGTTCGACGACGGCGCACGGACGCTGTACGTCAAGTCGTACATGCGGAGTGCTATCGGCGATGCCCTGCGTCGGGCCGGTGCCAAGGAGCCAGAAGTCGGTGGCACGCTCACGGTGACGTTCGTCAGGACCGAACCGGCTGACCGGCCGGGGCTATCCCCGTCCAAGCACTTCGAGGCAGTGTACGCACCGCCGTCCAAGGGGGTTGCCGAGCACTTCGGTACTACGGCAGCACCGGCAGCACCGGCAGTTCCGACTCCGACTGCCGCTGCCCCAGTGAAGCCAGCGGCGATCTCGGATGCCGCCTGGGCTTCGATGGACGACGCAACAAAGGCAACCGTGTCCGCCACGATGACGGCTGCAACGGCGCCCTTCTGAGAACGTGCCCAACCGGCAGTGGTGATCCCATTGCCGGTTGGGTGCCCCTCATGTTTATGGACGAAACCAAAATGAAAAAAGTTACCTTTGGTACAGGTCTGCCTCGCGGCGCGTGCGCTACTTTCACTCACGAGGGACAGTTATGGTTCGCCTATCCGAAGGACAAGATTCAAAGCCTGGGGGCTGTCATGGACCGGATGGTCTGGACTGTCGACCGACTCCGCACAGGACTGATCGACTGGATTAACCGGCATCCCGAGGATGCCAACCGGGTTGCGCTGCTGCTCGGCAGCGTTGCCACGACACAACAACTTGCCCTCGCTAAAGCGGAGGCATGGACGAAGGGGAAACGAACGGTCAATGAGGATTCCACTCCGGACACGCCGGAAGACAGTGCCACCGACACCTGAAAGTGTCATCTCTGCGGTGATGCAGAAGACCTACAGCATTTACCCGGCCCGCATGATGCCCAACGCCGTGATCCGTTCACTCACTGACGCCGGGTTCGTGATCATGTCCGAAGATGAAATCCAAGCCGAAATCGTCCTCGCCTTCCAGGCCGGCGTGGAGAACGGGCGTGACAGGTGATGCTTCCCGACACCTCAAGCGTCGGCTACGCTACCGCCGCCGAAACGTACTGGAATAAGGGCTGGCGTGGGGTACTCCCCCTGAACCGGGCCGCCAAGTGGCCGCCGCCGAAAGGCTTCACCGGCTACGACGGTGGCGATCCTTCCTACGCTGACATCCTCCAGTGGAGCGATTTGTACCCTGACGGCAACCTATGCCTGCGCCTGCCTGATGGCGTTATCGGCGTGGACGTCGACGCCTACGGGGCCAAGACCGGTGCAAAGGCTTTCGCCGAAGCGGTGAAGCGCTGGGGTCCGCTGCCTGACGGGCCGCAATCGTCCAGCCGGGATGGCGATCTTATTTCCGGGTTGCGGTTGTTCCGTGTGCCGCCGAAAACGCTGCTGGAAACAGTCATCGTGTTCCCTGAGATGTCCATCGGGGATATCGAGATCATCCAAAGGCACCACCGCTATGTGGTGTGCTGGCCGTCGGTTCACCCTGAGGGCCGTGACTACTGGTGGCGCAACTCTGCCGGTCAGACCCTGGGCATCCCCGAGTTGGACGACATCCCCTGGCTGCCGCAGCGGTGGATAGACGGGTTGAAGCTGACACCGAAATCGTTGGACGTAACCACCGGGTACGACACCCGTCAGGCGCTCACTGCCGGGGAGCCGTCGCAGCTGGTGCAGTCGAGGCTCGCTATGGCGATCAAGGAGATGAACTTGCCGGGGATGTCCCGGCATGACACCTGCCTCCGTCATGTCATGGCAATCCTACGGTTGGGTGCGGAGGGGCAGCCGGGCGTTGAGGCGGCGCTGTCGCTCTTGCGCGAGGTCTTCATTGCCGTACTAGCCGACCCCTCGCGGGGCGACTCACGGCCCCGCAACATCGCCTACTCCGAGTTCAACCGCATGATCAGCAACGACAACGTGACGCGAGAGCTTTCCCAGCCGGGGATCATGGACTGGTTCCGGCAGGTATTGGAGAGTGGCGGCGACCCCAGCGCCCAATTCGCCAACGTCGCCTCTGGGGGAGAGGCAGTTGCCTCGGGGAGGGAGGCAGGGGCTGATAGCAATGAGGTCGCCGCCGATGTGGATGATACAGATACAGAGCCGCCGACACCTAGCCCGCTGGGCGAACTTGAGACGATCGAACAGGATTTCTGGACGACGCGGGAGTCGCACCAGGTCATCTACGAGGCAGCCTTGGCTCGGATGGCCGCGCCGTGGGCGGTGTTCGCCGCCTGTGTCGCTCGGGTTCTTGCGCTGGTGCCGCCGACCATGACCTTGCCGCCCATCATCGGTGGGAGGGGATCGTTGAACTGGTTCGGCGTGGTGGTCGCGCAGTCCGGCGGTGGCAAGGGTACTGCGATGGCTGTCGCTTCCGAGTTGGTCACCGGGGATGTCGATGTCAGGCCGATCGGGTCAGGCGAGGGGATGATTGAGTGCTACAACCGTCGGGGTGATGACCCGCAGGCGTATGTCACCTCGCTGATGTTCGACGTTCCTGAAATCGACACGATCGCTGTGATGGGCGACAGGTCCGGCCAGACCACGTCGGTTGTTCTCCGTAACGGCTTCTCCGGGGAGCGGCTGGGGTTCGCTTACCGTGGCAGGTCCACTGCGCCGGTGGAGGCGCACACCTACCGGATGACGATGATTGTGGGTGCCCAGCCGTCACGCGCCGGGGCGCTGTTGGAGGACACAGGCGGCGGTACCTTGCAGCGGCTCATGTGGTTTCCCGGCATGGACCGTCGCGTGGTTGCCGATCCAACGCCGTATCCGGTGGACGGCCTGGGGCTGTATCGCACCCTGAACGGCATGTTCCCTCGCAGGGTGGAACTGCTCAACGCTGTCGGAGCCATTCCGGTTCCGCCGGAGGTAGAGACGGAGATACGCGAAGCGCGGGCTGCGTTCATGCGTAATCAGATCGAAGAGTCCCGAGGGCACGCGTTGTTCTCTCGGGAGAAGGTGGCGTTCGCGTTGGCGTATCTGGATGGGCGCACCGAGATCAACTTGGAGGACTGGCGTCTCGCCACGATCGTCAGCACCGTGTCTGACTGGACGTTGAAGCGGGTTGACGAGGTCTACCAGGAGTCACGTCTGAATGAGTTCAGGGACCGAGGGGTACTGAAAGGCGCGGAGTACGCCGCCGCGGAGCGGAGCAAGGCCAACGAGCAGGTCAAAGCTGCTGATCGGGTGTTGCGGAACATTATCAAGAAGGTTCAGAACGCTGGACCGTTCGGGATTAAAGACACCGATCTTGTTCAGTCGGTTCATTCTCGGGACCGCCCACTGGCAAGGGGCGCGCTTGACTACGCGGTGAGCATGGGCTACCTCGTCATGGACGAGGAAACAAAGTTCTGGACTAGGCCTTGACCAGGGTTTTGCGAAGCATGACACGGGCAGCGCGCCGGTGCACAGCTTCTCGCTGTGTTTTCCAGGGGAGCCATACGCCGGCGTAGAAGCCGCCCACGGCCTCCGTCAGGGCGAAGTGGGCGCACGACATCAGCAGCGGGCACTCGGCGCAGATTGCAGACATCTCGTCGAGTGCCCGCTGCGTCGGTTTGTAATCATCCGTCCACGGCAAGTGTTGCGCTTTGCAACACTTGGCGTCATCCCATCTATTACTTGCCACGGCATCATCATAATCGGTGGCATCCTTTGACATCTTTAGCGCCATGCCGCTAATTTTGATGTCGTGGACAATAAGGTGGTGGCTAGTTTGATCGCGAAAGGCTTACGAGAAGGACTCACGACGCCCGGCAAGCCGAACGCCGCCAAGATCCTCCTGCCACAGTTTCGAACTGCCGGTATGCCGAAAGAGATGGCTGAACTCGCTGACGAAACAGCTACCCTTCTAGGCGAGGCCATTGCTGGCCTCATCGAAGCCGAGGGCGGGGTTGAGATGATCGCCAAAGAGGACATCGCTCAGCTGCGGGAAGATGCGCGCAGCATCGAACAGGATGAGTCCGCGAGGCGGGTCATTCCGATTCACTGCCGGTGCGACAAAGACCGTTCCCGGCCGATGGCTGTCATCACTGTCACCGGTTCGCCAGCCATCATTATTGACGGAAAACAGCTGATCGGAAACCTAACCAAGCTTTCCCCGGAATGCCCGCACGAAAGAATAGTTCCTTGAACGCCCGTATTTGCTTGACAGTTGATGGATCTATTGTCTTCGATGGCACCCTTGATGAGTGGAAGTTCACCCCGCCCGATTACTTCAAGGACGCGATCAAGAAAGATGCCAAGCCAGAGCCGTGGCTTAAGGCCATCATGATTGTCATGGCCGATGCAGCGTTAACGGGTAGCAGTGTCAGCATTGACGCGATGACGGGAGAATCCAGTTGGTCGATAAAGGTGCTGGATCACGGGCGCAGTCCATGAGGCGCGGGCGCCCCTACCGTCGTGGGCAACTCACCAGCTATCGCTGGCAGAAGTTGCGCCTCAGGGTTATCAAGGAAGAGCCGCTGTGTACGTTGCGGCTGTCTTGCTGTACCCGGTGGTCAACTACGGCTGACCACATCATTCCTGTCAGTCACCGGCCCGACCTTAAGTACATGCGCGGTAATCTGCGCGGCAGTTGCCAGCCGTGCAATATGCGCCGGAAGGCACGGCCGCTGTCGGAGGTTCGTGCCGAGGATGATTTGTTGCGGAAGCCTGCGCCTGTCGCACCGGCCGCGTTGGAGTTCTTTCAGGGGAAGGATTGATGATGAGCGTATCGGCTGCCGCTGCCAGCGGTGATGAACTGAAGTTGTTGTATGCCATTCGTGATCGGCTGGCCGAGGCCATTGAAGATTGCCCAATGCGTGACCTGTCTCCGCTGACCAGACGTTTACAGGACACGGTCAAGGAAATCCGCGATCTGGAAGAGCGGCAGAAGAAGGAAGGTGGTGAGTCCAATGGCATCGGGAAAGCGGCCCGCGAAAGTTGGAACCCCGCCGACGATCTCTGAGGACCGCGCTAACCGGAAGCTGTCCGAAGTAGCCAGAAAGCTAGTCATCCCTACCGGGATTACCGGTTCCTACTGGCCTGCCGTCCGTGAAACCTGCGACGAACGCCTGGGTATTTCACTGGATCGCTGGCAGGACGGTATTGCTGGATTGCTGCTGGCCCACCGTGAGGACGGCGTGATCGCCCACACTGTTGGCGGGTTCGGCATGAGCCTGCCGAGGCAGGTCGGCAAGACTTTCACTTTGACTGCCGTGATGTTCGGCATGGCCGTGGAGTACCCCAACCTGCTGGGTATCTGGACATCTCACCACGTCAAGACGAACAGCGAATCATTCCAGGCCGTGCAGTCTTTCTGTAAGAGGGAGAAGGTCAAGCCGTTCATCAAGAAGGTGATATTGGGTTCAGGGGATGAGGCCGTCGAGTTCATCAACGGTTCAAGGATCTTGTTCGGTGCGCGTGAGCGCGGGTTCGGTCGAGGCATACCTGGCGTGGACATGCTGATGTCCGACGAGGCGCAGATTCTCTCCCAGCGCGCCATGCAGGACATGCTCGCCACCCTGAACACGTCGCGGCTCGGCCTGCATATCTATGTGGGTACGCCGCCAAAGCCGGCCGACAACTCGGAAATGTTCAACGTCCTGCGTCGCGAGGCGTGGTCTGGTGAGGCTACCGACCTGGCATGGGTGGAGTGCGGGGCCGACGAGGACGGCGACATCGACGATCCAGAGCAGTGGATGAAAGGCAACCCGTCGTGTCCACACAGGACGCCGGTTGTGTCCATCCAGCGATTGCGCCGCCGCCTCGATGACACCGGCTTTCAGCGCGAGGCGTTGGGCATCTGGGATTCCGACGAGGCGAGCGCCTTTGACCTAGCGGCATGGAGCGACCTCGCTGACCGTGGCGCTGAAACGCCATCAAGCGCCTCAGTTGTTATCGACATGAGTCCTGATCGTCGGCATTGTTGGATCGGTGTCGCCGGTGAAGTTGACACCGACAGCGGGCCGCGGGTGCTTCTGATGGCTACCGAGGTCAACGCCCGCGATGCCGTTCAGCAGGTACAGAAGTTGATCGAAAATCGGACCATTGTGGAAGTGGCTATCACCGGCGGGGCTGCCCGTTCGCTTGAGCCTGCACTGGTGGAGGCAAACGTCGAATACAAGCGGCTCTCTCAGGCCGACATGGCTGCGTCCTACTCCACCATGCAGGAGGCAATCAAAAACCGGACAATATGTCATCTTGACCAGGAGGAACTGAATACCGCAATGGCAATGACCAGGACACGGTTCATTGTGTCGGGGGAATCCGAGGTTTTCGATCGTCGCAGTTATAGCGTTGATGTGTCGCCGGCGGTGGCGTGTTCGTGTGCGTTGTACCGCTACGGGATGGCCGCGGTGCCGATGCCGTTGCTGCTATGAGGGCGTTGCAAAATGCAACACCCTACCGTTGGGGGTTGAAGCGTATGCCCAGCTTGGGCTTAATGTGACCTAGAATCTTGATAAACAAGGAGGTGACCCATTTCGTTCTGGACAAGACTCTTGGGAGTCAACACCGACATTATCGCTAATGGGAATCCTGATTCCTCCGTCGGAACCGGGTTCAATCCCGGCGATCCGAACATGCTTGACACGTCAGACTTCGATGAAATCCCCGAAGCCCGTGCCCTGCCCTGGGTAGCGCCCTCACCCTGGGCGGGTTACCCCGCGGAGTGGGGGAGCCCAGGTTGGCAGTCAAACGGCAATAGTTCCGCGGGGCCCATGAGCAAGGTTGTCGATGCCGCCTGGGCGGCGATCGACTTGAACTCTTCCGTTCTGTCATCCATGCCGGTGTATCGCCTCCGAAGCGGCATTATTGCTCCGTCGCCTGACTGGATGATGAATCCCGACCCGACTATCTACACGTCGTGGCAGGAGTTTGCCAAGCAGCTGTTCTGGGATTACCACCTGGGCGAGGCGTTCGTCTTGCCGATGGCCCACAGCGCCTCCGGTATGCCGACCAGCTTCCGGGTCATCCCGCCTTGGCTGGTCAGTGTGGAGATGCGCGGCGGCCGCCGGGAGTACATGCTAGGTGCCACCGACGTCACCGATGAGATTCTGCACATCCGGTATGCGTCAACGACGGACAACGCCCGCGGTGTCGGTCCGCTTGACGTTGCCGGTGCCAGGCAGGTCGCCGTTCGGTTGTTGCAGCGGTATGCCGACACCTTGGCCGAAACAGGCGGCACCCCGATGTATTGGCTCGGCCTGCAGCGCACCATCACTGAGTCGGAGGGCAGGGATCTGCTGGACCGATGGATTGAGTCCAGGGCGAAGTACGCAGGTCAACCGGCGATCGTGTCCGGTGGGGCGACTTTGAATCAGACCAAGAGCATGAACGCGGAGGATGTGGCGCTCCTTGAGCTGACTCACTTCAACGAAGCCAGGATTGCCATCCTCCTTGGTGTCCCGCCGTTCCTGCTCGGTCTGGCATCTGGCGGTGGTGGTTCCATCACCTACAGCAACGTCGAGTCGCTGTTCGACTTCCATGACCGGTCGAGTCTGCGTCCGAAGGCCAGCGCTGTCATGGCCGCACTTGGGCAGTGGGCATTGCCGCGAGGTGAGGTCGTGGAAATAAACCGCGACGACTACACCCGACCCGGGCTTGTCGATAGGGCGCGGGCTTACGAGATCATGATTAACAGCGGGGTGATGAAGCCCGAGGAAGCTCGTGCGATGGAACGGTTGTTCGGGTCCGCTGCGGCGACGCAACTCAGTGGAGGTTTCGATTAGCAATCATGAAGAAACCAACTATCTTCTTTATGTTTGCCGGTCGCCGGGGCAACCTTGAAATCAATCTCCCGCTGATCCGGAGAATCCTGGACGATAATCCCAATGTCGAGTTTCACCTGTGGAATCTCGCCAGGGTGCCGTCTGACACTAGGTACATCGACAGCATCTCCGGTGAGCGCATCTCCGTATGCAAGCTCACTGGCCGAGCAGGGTATCGGTATCTGAACCATGTGTGGAAGCACTACGCTGACCCGCAGTTCGCGGGCCGGAGGTTCGTGAAGATCGACGACGACGTCGTGTTCTTGGAAACGGAGAGGTTCGGTAGTTTCCTTGACGCGATAGAAAACAATCCCGACACTGTTGTCACCGCGAACACTGTCAACAACGGCGCCTGCACACCACTAAACCCTGAGCTATGGAAGGGGTTTACTGACCTGAACATTCCGCTGCTCGACGTCCATGAAAGTAACTCCTACGCGGAGATGGCGCACGAATACTTCCTAGAGCACTGGCTTGAGATGTTGGAGCAGCCAGTCAATGTGACTCAGACTGAGGATTGGCTGTCAATCAACCTCATCGGGATGCACTGGCCGATGTTGTGCAACATTGCCGAGACGATCGGCACCCGGTCCCCTGAGTGGATTGCCGGCCGGTCATGGGGACCGTCAAGCAGGGTCGGCGACGAGGGTGCTGTGAACATGTTTCCCAGGGCGGTGATGCAGGGGTTCACGGTGTCACACCTGAGCTTCGGACCACAGAAGCTCACTGGGCAGCAAGAAGATGATTGGCGCAGCCGCTACATGGAAATCGCACAGAAGTACCTGGCGGACAAATGAAGTTAGCTGCTGTACTTGCCCTCATTTGTGCCGTGCTGTCCGGCTGCACCCGCATAGCTGACGATGCCACACCGGTACGGGAACCTCGTACGGTGGATTGCGATCTCATCTTCCCTGGGCCGGGTGGCGCATGAGCGCCCCCTCGGTTGCCGTCATTATTCCGTTTCGGTCCAGGGGCAACGACCCTCTGCGGGAGCAAAACCTCGCTCGGGTGCTGACGGAATGGCGAGGTAACGGCTACGAGCCAACCGTGGTCAGCGACGGTCGAAGCGGTAGTGATGCATTCTGCCGAAGCGCGGCCTATAACCGGGCCGTCAAAACGGTGAGCGCAGACGTTTACGTGTTCGCCGAGTCCGACCTGATCATTCGGCCGGAAGCCATCAAGATGGCAGTTGACCTCGCAGTCAAGGAGCCCGGCCTTGTTATCCCCTTCTCCGAGTTTCGCGCCCTGGCCGAGAAGGATTCCCGGCATGTTCGACACTTCGTCGCTAACCCGTTCAACTGCCTTACCAGCGTCATTAGGGGATACCGCGGAAGTATTGGCGCGATCAATGTCGTGTCACGCGAGAGCTATGACCTCGTCGGGGCGTATGACGAGGAGTTTGAGGGAGCTTGGTATGACGACGATGCGATGAAAATCGCCTTTGAAATCTGCTGCGGGCCGACACGATGGATAGGCGGTTCCGCCTATCATCTCTACCATCTGCCCGGCGGCCGCGGTAAGCACCTCACTGACGAGGACCGCGCAGCGACGATGAAAAACCGCATCCGCTACGAGCAATATCAATCCGCAAGTACCGCTGACGAGATTAGGATTCTGACCTGTCAGGGTGTTGCAAAACGCAACACTCCCCTGCGAAGCCTAACCGGACAGTGATTCGACATGGCCCGCATTTCGTTTGGTATCACGGCAGGGATTGCCGCAGGGTTCGCCTTCTTTCTCGGTCTTGCGCTTATAGCCCTCACGCTAGCCAACGACGATAGTCTGGCCGACTTTGGCGATTAGCATCGGTGTCGTTTCGGACGTTCGCCGCGAGGGGATGGGCACACGCCTTGCCGATCTGGTCGATGCCGACTTCCTGGCTGTGGACGACGGATCGCTAGGGTGCGCTAGAAACCATGTCACCGCCTGGCGGGAGCACGCCGAAAGCCCGGCAGAGTGGAATCTCAACCTTGAGGATGATGCGGTTCCAGTCGATGCGTTCCGCGACCAGCTACAGGCGGCCTTGAATGTGGCCCCCGCCCCGATCGTGTCCCTCTACCTTGGCGGTGGATACATTGGAGATAACCTGGTCAGGGCATTGCTGAAAGATGCCGAAAAGCTGGGTGCCAACTGGGCGGTCGCCGAGGGTGCCGTCCGCCACGCGGTTGCACTCGCTGTTCGGGGGGAAATTCTCTCCCCCATGATTGCGGGCCTGGAAGGGAAAACCGGCCCCGTCGATTCAATGATTGGTTCCTGGGCTAAGCGTAATTCGCACCGGGTTGCCTATAGCCTTCCTTCGCTCGTGGATCACGCCGACGAGAAAAGCCTGGTGACGAAATACTCCCGAAGTACACGTCGCGCCTTCAAGACGGGGGGCCGCGAAGAGTGGTGTTCGAACTTAATTCTCATGTATTGAGCTATTTCCAGGCGATTGTCAGGTACTGAGCTATTCTGATGACGAATGACTCGATTGGATGGTCTTGTGGAGCAGTTGAACCAGCGTGCCGCTGACAGTGGCATGTTCAGCCCGCCGGAGGGCGTTAGGGCCGAGGCGAGGCGAGCATTGGCGTGGATCAAGGAGGGCCATGCCGGCGGCGGCTTCACCGACGTTGGCCGGAAGCGGGCCTCCGATCTGGCCGCGGGGCGTTCTGTTTCGCGGGAAACGATTGGCCGTATTTCCAACTATCTTGCTCGTCATGAAGGGGACAAGAAGGGCAAGGGCTGGTCACCGGGCGAGCAAGGTTATCCGAGTCCTGGCCGAGTTGCCTGGGCCGCGTGGGGTGGAGATCCCGCAAAACCCTGGACGGCTTCAATCCTAAAGAAATCGGATGAAGAAATGAGCGATCGACAAATATCTGGAGGAATGATGGACCACGCCGAAACCGTCGGGCAGGACCGGAAAGCTCCGGTTGAGATTCGCACCGCCGCTGTCGCCAATATCGACACGGAGGAACGAATCGTCACGATGATCGCCATTCCCTACGAGCAGGCGACCACCGTTCCGTTCCGTGGTGAAACCTGGAATGAGGTGGTCCAGCGCGGAGCGTTCGCCGGTATTGAGAACAGCACTCACACCTACCGGGTGAACCGCGACCACGACAAGCGGCGACTTGTGGGCAAGATCGTTCGGTACTACCCCGAGCGCGAAGAGGGTTTGGTCGTGGATGCCTACATCTCCAAGACTGAACTGGGCGACGAAACGCTGCAACTCGCCAAGGATGGAATCCTGGGAGCATCAGTGGGGATGGCGATCCGCTCGACCGACCAGGTATTGGATCGTTCCAAGGGCGGACGAACCCGGCGGATCAAGCGCGCTTTCCTTGACCACCTGGCTCTGGTGCCGGACCCCGCATACCAAGGCGCTGAGGTATTGGCGGTCCGCAATGACACCCTCACTGAAGAGGAAACCGATTCCCCAATCCTCACGCCGCGCATGAACCAGTTCTCAGAAGATCCGATTCTGGCTTGGATGTTTGAACGCGCCGCCGTTTTGCGCGAATCCAACGAATCTGAGGATTGATTTTCTGTTATTGTGCCTTCAACGGAACCGAAGGGGATCGTTCGCTGGCCGAGAGGGCTGAATCAACCCGGTATGTCCGCAGGGCGCTGGGTCGCTAGCCGAGAGGGCTTCCGCAATAGTGACTCGTAAGACAACCAGGAGTTTGAAATGAGCAATGCACATTCCGGCGATGAGATGGTCAAGCGTCTCGAAACCGAACTGCGCGAGAAGGAAACCCTCATGCGGGGCATCTTCGAGCGCGCCAACGCGGGCAGCCGCGACATCAACGACGAAGAGTCGGAGATGGTGTCCGAGACTCGCAATCGCATGAGCAAGATCAAGGCTCAGCTGGAGCAGGTCGAGGATGTGAACCGCATCGCCTACGAGACCCGCAACCGTGCTCGCGAGGTCGACGTGGCCATCAACACCATGAAGGGCCGTAGTCGCGTTGGCGATATCGAGTACCGCTCCGCCGGCGAGTACATGCTCGACATGTGGCAGTCCGCGCAGGGCAACCGTGAGGCCACCGAGCGGATCGAGAGCTACACCCGCGCCGCCGATCACCAGAAGACCAGCGACTCGCTGGGTGTGATCCCTGATCCGATCGTCGGCCCGGTCATCGACTGGATCGACGCGGCTCGTCCGCTGGTTTCGGTCCTGGGCACTCTGCCGATGACCAGCCAGACCTTCCATCGGCCGTTCGTCAGCCAGCAGCCCGCAGTTGGACTGCAGGGTGGCACTGGCCTGGCCGCGGCGGAGAAGTCCGAGCTGACCTCGCAGAAGATGATCGTCTCGCGCAAGACGGTGACCGCCAAGACCTACGGTGGTTACGTCAACGTCTCTCGTCAGACGATCGACTTCTCCAACCCGTCGGCTCTCGACCTGGTGGTCAACGGCCTGGGACAGCAGTACGCCATCGAAACCGAGGCTGCTGTTGGCGATGCGCTGTCTAGCTCCACCACCAGCGCGGTGTCCTACGGTGCGACTCCTACCGCCTCCGGCGTTGCCGCCGCAGTGTGGGAGGCAGTGGCGCAGTGCTACGCCGTGACCAAGGGTTCCGGTCGCGTCATGCTGGCCGTGGCTCCGGACGTGCTGTCCACGTTCGGTCCGCTGTTCCCGCCGGTCGCTCCGGACAACGCACAGTCTCCCGGGTTTGAGGCTGGTCGCTTCAACCAGGGCATCATGGGCACCATCGGCGCGGTCCCCTGCGTGATGTCGGCTGGCCTGGCCCCGGGCGAGGCCTTCGTGTTCTCGACCGCCGCTATCGAGCTGTTCGAACAGCGGGTCGGGATGCTGCAGGTCGTGGAGCCGTCGGTGTTCGGCCTTCAGGTCGCCTACGCTGGCTACTTCTCGACGCTGATTGTCGACGACGACGCTATCATCCCGCTGGTGGCTTCCTGATGTTTGTCCGCAAGGACAAAGACGGGAACCTCGTTGCAGTTGGGTCAATAGATCAAGGTCTGTTGACCCAACTGCAGGGGAAGTCGAAGAAGGATTCGGCCAAGGCTAAGGCTGAATCGAAGCCCGTCGAATCGACTCCTGCTGCGGACGAGCCAAAGCCGGAACCGGAGCCGGAACCAGAACCGAAACCGGAGCCGGTTGTCGACAAGCTGAAGGGTGTGGCGAAGTCGCACCCCTCGGCTTCTAAACTCCCGTAGGAGTTACATGGCCGAGTTGAGTGTTGTTGATGTTGAGGACTTCACCAGCGGTCGGCTAGGAAGCGATGATCCGGAAGTGGAGCGGATATTAGACGCTGCACTCGTCACGGCCCGCCGGTATTGCGGGTGGGCCGTGACTCCGGTCATCGCCAATGATGCGGTCACGCTGGATGGGCCGGGCAGCAGGGTTTTAATGCTCCCCACACGCAAGTTGGTAACACTGACCAGCATCAGCGAGAATGGCACACCACTGAGTCTGACTTCATTGTCGGCAACTCCAGGAGGACTGCCGGGTGCTACGTCAAGGCCGGCGGCTGTGCGTAAAAATTCGGGTGGCTGGTGGAGTAATCGCTATCAGTCCATCGACGTGGTGATGACGCACGGCTACCTTGAGACAGAAGCCGCTGATTGGCGTTATGCCGTGTTGTCGATGGTTGACGAGATAGCTCAGATGCAGATGTCTGGCAGTAGCTCGCCAGACCTCGTGTCGAAGAAGGTGGATGACGTTACCTATCGCTGGGCTGACCGCTACGCCAATGCCGCGGAGTCTGCGCTGTACTCATTCATGAGTACCTTCGATAGGTACCGGCTTTACCCCGTAGAGTTCATGTGAGGCGCCGATGCCATTCGGTCCAGATACTGTGACTTTCGTGTCGTATTCCGACGCCGCCACGCCGGGTGAGCTTGGCACTTACCCGCAAGTGGAAACACTGACTGAAGCGCCCCATTGCCATCACCGGCCGCTGACGTATAACGAGACTGTCGAGCTTGGGTATGACGTCGCCACTGAGATGTGGAAGACGACGATTCCGATCGGCGAGTACAGCGATGCGTTGCGGCAGAGAATTGTTTCGGCGCAGAATGACGACACTATTCGTGTTGATGGGACGCAGTATCGGATTGTCGGCGGCGTCATGCCCTTCAAGGACTTCACCGGATGGTTCAAGGCTACAGTGATCTCCAAGAAGCAGACCTAACGGGAGTAGACGTGAAGAAATACGAAGTGGTGTCGGGGTGCTACGTCCCGTTCGGGAACGGTACCCGGTACAAGCGTTTAGGCCAGATAGTCACCCTTAGCGATGAGCAAGCCGCTGCGTTGGCCGGGTTTGTCAAGCCAGTAGCACCCAGCGGGGGTGTTGCATTTCGCAACACCGGCATCATCCCGGTCAAGCCGGAAGTCATTGAGCAGCACGTTGTGGAAGAAACCGTTGAGGAGGTGACCTCTAATGTCGGTGACCCGCAAGCAGATAATGAACGAGTTATCGGTGAAGCTGATTAACGATGCTGAACCTGCCGACGATACCGCCGATTTTGCGAATCGGGTGGCGTTTCACTGGAAAGGCATCGCCGAGCTAGAGCTGGATTCTGGATACGCGACAGGTGAGTACGTCAATTCCATTCGCCGAGAGTCCGTACAGGGCCGTCGCGCTAAAGGCTCCGTGAACGCCGCCGGCAAGAAGGTCGGCGGGCAGTTCGTGTGGCACAGCAGGGTGGTGACCGACGACGAAAAGGCGCACCTCCTTGAGTACGGCACCAAGGCGGACGACGCGCCGAACTGGCCGAAGCCGCCCAAGAACGGTGGTCACTGGTACGACACTGAGGGCGCGTATCACTACTACTGGAAGACGCCGACTAAGGCGTATAACTTCGCCGGTCAAACTGAATTGGACTTCGGATGACAGAGATTCTGGTCCTGGATACCGCGCCCGCGGACATCGAAACCTTCGTAGTGGGGTGGCTGATGCCGATGTATCGCACATCCATCACCCGCCGCGCAGGCGACCCCTACCCATTCCTGCTCATCCAGCAGGTCGGATCTAAGGAAAATCTCGAGGAATCGACCGCTGATCCCGTGGTTCAGGTGGACATCATGTGTGAACGAAGCCTTGGCGAAGATGCAGCGCGTGACGTCAAAGATAGAGTTCATGCCCGAATGCTTCAACTCGGTCGCTATCTGGAAACGGATGGCACGATTGATTGGATGAAGGTATTCGAGTCACCGCGCCGAATGCAGTACGAAAACGAGCAGGTCATTCGGTATGTGGCGCGTTACCAGTTTGGGCAGACTTACGACTAGATTTGCCGACAATGGCTTATCATCAAGATGAGGAAAGGGTTCGACAATGACGATTCCAGCGACAGGCACATCGTGGCGGGCAGGCGGCTTCGGCGATGTCGACGCCCGCTTTAATACCAGGGGTGGCCTCGCGGCGATCCTGATCCGCGACAATCGCGGTGCAGAAACCAACATCAGTCCCTGGAGGTCGGGTAGCCCCACTCCGGTTCGGAACTGGTCTCCGTTCGCCCTTGACGGCACGCCGCGTGACGACCTGTTCGCGCACATCCTGGTCGACGGTGACTGGATCACTAACCCCGAGCCGAACGAGGGGTTCAATCTGATCGGCGCCCTCACCGAGGATGGCGGTCCGGAGCGCGCCGCGGACATCTCCAACGACAACCAGATGATCTTGCAGTCGAACATGCCCTTCGATTCGGACCTGACCTCCGAGGCGCTGTCGATCAACTTCACTGGCGTCGAAACTGTCAAGCCGCTGATGCAGCGCCTGCGTATGAATCTGGCGCTCAGCGACATCGACGGCGATTCCCTCGTCGAAGATCCCGGTACCGCCAACTTCAACATTGGCAAGCCGATCGACAACGAAGGCCCTGAGTACCAGATCATCCTGATGTTCGCCCGCCGCAAGCGGGGCAAGTTCCTCTACACGGCCGAGGGCTACTCGCTGTGCAAGCTGAACGACATCGGTTCGTACCGCCGTTCCAAGACCGATCCGGATGCCGGTTCGCTGGGCTACATGGTTCTGCCCGATCCGTACTTCGTCGGCAAGGACCCGAACAACCCGACCTCTAACGAGCTCATTCCGCTGTACTACGCGGAGTGGACCAGCGGCGAGGCCTGGACCGACATCGCCGGAGCGTCGTAACTAGCCGCTGCTTACCGCACGGCTCCAATTTTCTCTTCTACAGCGTCGCGCTCCCACGGTGGGAGCGCGACGTTGAAGAATGCCAGCACCGACCCACCTAGTGGGTAGGAGCCGGTTAGCCATGACCAGATTCGTTGGGCTTGCCCATTCTGGACGCCCGTGAGTTGAACGGTGGCTTCCGCGGCTTCCGCTTCCGGCATGAGCAGCGTGGCAGGGCTGACGCCGAATGCCGCAGCCAGCGCGGTGAGTTCGTCGACATCCACCCTGCGCTCACCGGATTCGATGCGCCCAAGCCCTAGCGGAGGAATGTCGCGGCCGGCATTGCCGAGTTCGCGGGATAGCTGCGCGAAGCCAAGTCCCATCCGTTCTCGGTGACGCCGAACATTGGCAGCTACTACCAGTGCGGTGGGGCCTAATTCTGATTTAACTCCTGACATGTTTTAGATGATAGGACATCATTGTTGGACATGGGTAACGCATGTTTGGACTTTGATCGCTGATCTGATAAAACAGTGCTATGGCTGAGAAAATTCAAAAACTTCCCCACACCGCCGCCAACGCTGGCCGACAGGCTCGGGAGCAGGCCGACGCCTATGACTCACTGTTCGCTGACATCCAGATGGAACTGGACGACGGAACCATCATTTCCATCCCCCCGCATCCCGACCTGGGAATGCTGGACGACGATGCGATGGAGCAGTACGAAGAGCTTCAGTTCGAGATGGAGTCCTACGACCGCGAAGAGGACATCTTCATCCCTGAGCAGCGACTCAAGGATTCTGACGGCAACGAGAACGGCGTTGTCCTGCCCGCCACGACGTCGCTTGGCGCGCTGAAGCGCCCGTACCGCAAAGATGGCGAACTCGTCAAGCCCCCGCACTCGGTGCGGGTGGCACGGATCGCACTGGGCGAAGAGGGCTACCAGAAGCTCGTTGCCGGCGGTCGATCGGCTGGTGACGTGTGGCGCGCCTGGGCGAAGCAGGC